>JAPJBO010000933.1:0-88115 GCA_030068145.1 Diplonema papillatum
CCTCTTCAACGCACTCTACGAGCCCGCGAACAACAGCTCCGACCTCCGCGTCGAATTCCGGTTCGGCTCCGACTTCGTCCTCAACGTCCCCACGGTCTCCGCGTCGACGTAGCACCGACAATTTTCCGGACTTCCAATGGTTTGAATGAAACTGTTAAGCGAGTTCTTTCAACGCAGTGCCTGTTCGTTTTCACCTGAAGCTACCTTCAGGACGTAAGCGCAGGGATGAGCTCCTTTTTCCTCGAATAGTTTCACTCTGATTTGGTAAACACCCACATACGCGCTTCCTCGACGAAAGAGACTTCCTTGAAAATGTGAAGTTTCACATGCACAGACACACACAAAGCATTTGCAAAGTAACACGAAAAGCCTCCAGGCAAAAACCCGTTTTCACATTTCTTTTTGCTGTGTCTCCGCGATGTGCGACCCCAGCCTCTTTTTGGCTGGTATGCCGTTGCCCAAGCCGACCTTCCTGCTCCTCGCATAGGGACCGGCTTCGTAAGCCAATCGAAAAAGCTGCGGTTTCCGCACTTTCTCGGCGCAGCAGCGCACAAAACGAACCCGAAAAGTGCAGCAATGCAAATAAAACCCCCCGGCTTTGGATGAACGCACACACACACGCATCCCTCATTTCAACTGATGTCAAACGGCGGCTTCCGCAAGTTCTTTCCTGCGAAGCCGAGCTTCTTCTTCGAAGCACGGATTGAGCCGGTCCGTCCCTATCTCTTGAAACTGCATCGAAGTGCCTGCCGCTGTTTATCACAGTGAATCACGGTCCACCACGGTCTATCAGGTCCATCCCTAGTCCCTACAGCTGCATCGAATTGCCCGGTGCTGTATTCTTCGGTCTATCACAGTCTATCAAGAGGGGATGGACCGGCTCACCCACCCGTTGACTGCGCACCAGACGGTCGTCCCCCTCACACAGGACTTTCTGCCCCCCCCACCCATGGCTTACCGTATCCATACGCTTGTGTTCAGCGCAAGCGGCAAGGCTTGCCGGGTCCTGTTTTGTGAAATCCTGGCCCGTGGGCTCGGTAGTCGAGAGACTCTGCCTCGGAAGACCGTTTTCCTGAGTTCTTTTGCGGCTCGAAAACTGACGAGCTCGCAGGTTGAGAGTATTAGATGCGCCAGCCTGGTTGTTGGGCTCTGCAAACGTCCGCCCTTCTTTTCATTTCCTTTTTTGATAGTACGTGAGTTCTGCAGGGAATAGTTGAATAGACCTCTTTGAGTGCCGCTCACGATACCGGGGTCGGAAAGCCCAACGTGAGTCCTAAAGCGGGACCGACCCCCATTTTGTAAGAAGAAACGAAGAATACGAGGGTGTTTCTATCTGTTCTGTGTCAAGAGCTGCGATTCAACTATTCTCGAATGCACCCCGCCACGGTGGACTCCAGCCTCAGAAGCTGGTTGGTTGGCGGTGGAGTTAAAGCGGGTGTCCCACCCGCTTTTCGGGTGTGGATTTAGACGCGTTTTGGTTGTAGCACACCCGCTTTTCGGGTGTGGATTTAGACGCGTTTTGGTCGTAGCACACCCGCTTTTCGGGTGTGGCTCGGCCACACCCTCTTTAACTCCAGGTTCTGAGGCTGGACCTCATATGTGTAGTGTATGCTCGAGGAGGCCCGCACCAGTTGCAAATGGCAAGAGGGGGAAATGTGTTGCTGCAGCCAGTGGTTTTCCGCTTAGCCAACAAAATGAAATTGGTTGGCTAAAAAATTTCACGGTTCACAAAAAGAGGTCGAAAACTTTTTCTCTCGACCCGGAGGGTCGGCAGGTTGTGGCTTCCGGCTTCGTGTAGAACTGGGTTTGGGTTTCTGAACTTGCTGTAGAACTGTGTGTAGATGGAATTCCCGTGGCGAAAAAAGTGTTTTAGCCAATCCCATTTTCGTGGAAAAAAGTTTTTTACCTACCCCCCCAGGGCTTACGCTCCGTTTTCGGTCTCAGAGAAAATACGTGTGGTCCACATGTGGGCGCTTAAGGTTCGAGGGGAAGAAGAAGAAAGAAAGAAAACGGCCGCTCCGGGTCCAGGAACGTGACGGTCAACCACAGCTTGCAAGGCTTGAGTCGGAGGCAGCACAGTGCCACAACCCCGTCCGCTCTGCCCTGTGGCTGACGTCTCGACGAGCTTATGTTCAGCGCAAGCGCCAAGCCACGCCTTGATGCTTTAGCTTGGGAAGTCGGTAGCCACTTGACCCGTAGGCCCGTGGCTCTGCAGTACCGCCGAACACGTGAAGCTTGGCTCCCGTGTAGCAGGCTTTCCCTGGTACCTGGTTCGAGGGGGAAAAAACCTTTCCCCTCATGTGCGACGGCAAAAAAAAAAAATAGCGTCGCTAGGTAGGTTGCTACTGGACTTGGCGACACCTGGCTGTGCGGCCTTGACCACTAGTGGGCCTAGACTCCCCTGCATGTGGACCAATAAATCAAAATCCACATGTGGTACCTGTGGATCCACACGTGGGGGAACAAAATCCAAAAAGAATTAACGCGTGGAAATCCACACGTTCCACACGTGGAGCGTAAGCCGTGTACTCCCCCCCACCACGCGCTCTTCCAACCCAAGAAACATTTTCCCCCCGTTAGTGTTGCCTCCGTTTAGCCCTTGTTCAGTGTCGTCCTTTTTGCCTGAAAACGCGGGGGGGGGTAGGTAGGCGAAAAAATATTTTTTAGCCACACAGGAAAAACACTGGCTGCAGCCTGCACGAACTGCGGGCAGATCTGGGTTTGGTGCTGGAGGCGGTTCAACAACCCCGCCCTCCTTTTTGGCATACTCTACCTTGCGGTATGCGAGTTCGAGGGGGGTTCCGTCTGGCCTCCGTCAAAAAATGCCTCCGAGTGTTTTAAGTGTTTCCCGGATTATCCGGTTTGTTCGCTCGCGTATGGTTTGCGCCGCACGTTCGGTCAAAGTATGAGGCCTTCATCGGCGGAAGAGCTCGTGTGACGTGGGGAGAGGTGAATTACACGCTTACGGTCGAAGAAAGTTCGAGAAGAAAGAGAAGAAGAGACGCTTTGATCACGACCGCATCCGCCCCACACGTTGCTGTTCCCGGCTGAAAGGCAACCGAACCCGTTTATCTCTCTCGCTCTGTGTCTCTCTCTCGCTTGCTCTCAGTGATGTTGATGGCAGCGTCTTGCTATAGTTCGGACAGCCAGGTTCAGGTTCCTGCGGCTTTGACATGAAGTATCATCAAGCTACAGCGAAGCTCTCAATTGTCCGGGAGCAAATGTGACGATAGTATGCGCCCACGGAGATGTCAGCCTTGTTTCTCAGCGGGTCAGCCAGCGCCGATGTGCCAGCTAGTCGACACAAACGCGTTCCCGAGGCATACCGGGAGGGGGTGCCGATGTCTGCGGATTAACATGTTTGAATTCGGGCCCAAAGCGCGTGCTCACTCCGCTGGGACGCCCACCTCCTGCTGATAGAGTGCTGATAGACTGCGATGGCGCAGCGGGAATTTTGATGCAGTTCCAGGAGATGGACGCAGACTGGCACCCCGGACTTCTTTTTAGTATTCGATCGAATAATAACACGGGTGTTATTATTCGACCCGTCCCATTAAAAACGCATTCAAGGGGGAGGGGTGAGTTCATCAGGGTCGAACGAGACAGAAGGCAGGGGGAGGGCGGGGCGGTGTGTCGACAGCACGCATGGCAGTACTAGCCCGAGTGGGGTTCTGCTTCGGCGTTGCTCTGTTATGCTTGACGCCGGGGGCGGCGGCCGAGTACTGCGGGCCGAAGGTCAAATCGCTGCTGCTGGACATCCAAGAGTGCCTGCCCTACGAGATGATGAACGTCACCCTCGTCTGCGGCATCAACGCGACCACCGGCCCGACGACTGAAAGCGCGAAGCGCTGCGATTGGTCAGTCTACATGAACTACATCAACTACATCGGGGCCGTGTACAACGCGTGTCAAGACAAGACGACGGCAGCTACCTTGAGCGGAAACGGTGATGTTAAAGAAGCCGAGCCTTGCATCACGGCATCAGCGCCGTACGTTCAGTGCCTGGCCGATTCCTCAGTTGACAAAGCGGTGGCGAACCCCAGCACATCCGAATGCGCGTGCGCAGTGGCGGCGTACGACGAGTTCATCAACAGCGCTTCTTCGTCGCTCGAAGAGTGCAGCAACGCGATCGTCACGCCGCTGCTCCCTTTAAGCACGTCCGCGGAATACTACGTCCCAGACAACGCCACAGCGCTGTGCGCGGATTCGATCACGTGCGTCCTGCCCCCGATAGAGCCCGTCGACTCATCGGAAGCCTACCAAGTGATCGTCAACAGCACCGTCAAGCTGGACGAGGACATGTACCAAGCTGCCTTCGCCATCGCCGCCCGGCTGAGCACGTACCAAGTCGTCATCTTCCGCCAATTCTTGGAGAATGACCTGTTCGCTTTCTGGTTCAAGGTACGCCCTCTCCCTTCTCTCGCTCGGAAAAGGTCGCGTTGGCAGAAAATGGTGAATATGCACATTCGCCAGGGCCCGTGGAATGGACGCGATATTTTTGGATGAGCCCCTGCTATTAGATTCGCGGTTAAACGGAGTCAGCGCACAAGGTTCGCCTGTTTTCGCACCTACTTTCCGGTACCAAGAGCCTAGATGCTCTGCTGGCGGCGCCCTACAGGAGGTAAGGTTGCTTCCTCACTCACAAATTCTCACAGCTCGTAGGCCTCGACGTCGGCACAGTCGACTTCCACGTCTCGAACTTGAACGCAACTCTGCAAGACGACTCTTCGTACCTCCGCCGCACAATGCAAGTGCAGCCTCAGCTGGTGGTTGTGGACAACGTATGTTTCCATCGTTTCCAGCGTCGGATATCCTTACCAACCATTATTGTGGGATAGTCTTTTTCCTCCGAGGTTTCATCGTCGTAAACGAATCGGCACATGGCACCACCAAGTATCTATGCGGAGCATCAAGCTCGTGTAGTAGCCATCGCACACACGTATCAGGCTGCCACGCAAACACACATCATCGCACACACGTATCAGGCTGCCACGCAAACACACGTCATCGCACACACACATATCAGGTTACCTCATAACACACACCTTCTCCGGCTGACCTCCGCCATCTTGGAAAGTTTTCTCTTGGAAACGAACACCAAGACACGCCAAGAGAACGTCTAGAGTCCCCTGTCACAAACCTGTAAGGGAAAAAGAAGAAACCCCTTAACCACAGCCCTACGGTGTTGAGTTCATTCTCGAGAAAGAAGAAGAAGTCCCGGCGTTCATGATCGTGCTCTTGGTCATCTTTGGCATCAGTATGCGCCGTATTTCTTTGTGTTTTGCTTGTAAGTTCCCGGGAGCCAATCCTATCCTACAGAAGGGCCCTGTTGAGGTGTTGAGATGCGACCTGTCCTCCCATCGCGACATAGAAAGGGCGAAACGAAACGGGATCAAGTGCGGGTGTTCAGAAAAAGAACCCGCGAGAAGACTGGAGGCAAGAAGTTCCCAAAGAGACAAATGAACTGCAGTGGGCAGCAGGCAGTCCTGGTTTGTGGTTAACTGACAGATGCGTCGCGACACCTGCCGATGAAAGCAGCGAAGTATCCTGGTAGTCATCTGTCTCCAGTCCCTCGTGGAGGCCTGGTGCCTACGTCGAGGGCTTACGCTCCGTTCGGTGTGGTCCACATTTGGGCGCTTAAGGTTCGAGGGAAAAAAAGCCTTCCCCCTATGTGCGGCGGGCAAAAAAAATGGCGTCACTACTGGACTTGGCGACTCCTGGCTGTGCGGCCTTGGCGACTTGTGGGCCTAGACTCCCCTGCATGTGGACCATCCTGTGGCAAGCACATGTGGGGGAAAAATAAAACAAAATCCACCTGTGGTACCTGTGGATCCACACGTGGAAGCACACGTGGGGGAAGGAAATCTAAAAAAAAAATTAACGTATGGATATCTACACGTTCCACACGTGGAGCGTAAGCCCTGCCTCAACCCCCTTTTGTTTAACATAAGCGCTAGCTTGGAAGACTATAGCTGCCAGACAAAGAACCGAAGGGATCCCAAGTGCTGTAACTACCGAACCGCGTGTTGGACGGACGTGAGGTCATGCGGGTCTACCCCAACACGAACAAATCACACAAACACAACAGGTCAAAGTCCTGAGTGAGAAACCAACACACGGTGGTGTGTAAGCGAAGAACAAATGCAAACTGTCATTTCATTCGAGGGTTGGGGCTCCAAGCGAACACTCACTCCTACCACGCCCAAAGTGGGGCGGTCCTTTTTCGAACGGAGCACTCAGGGTCTTGCCCAGTTGCGAGCCCCGTCACGCCGGCATCGCTAACCCCACAACACTCTAAAAATTATGCCTTCGCTCTTTCGCTATCCTTTCAAAACCGTTGCCTTGACGCATCCACCCGCGAAAGAAGAAGAACAAACCTGAAGAGAGGGCCCAAACTCGGCCTGCTCAAAAAACACAAAAAAGGAATGCACTTGGCGTCGGTCACAAACAGTCTCGGACACGGCCGGCCATTCCTCTTAATGAAAGTGTCACACCAAAGAAACAACCCGCACCCACATGGCCCTTGCTCCAAGAACCCATTTCATGCAAAGGTCACCCGAAGACGAAAATTCTTGAATTTCAAGCGAGCTCTAACTCAGAAATCCCGCCACAGTTATTCTCGTCGGTGCTGGTGCTGCGGTGGTGATGTACTTGAACACGGACGACGATAGCGATGACGGTGACGAAGAAGGAGAGATGGGAGACAAGGACAACTTCGAAGACGGAGCAGGTACGGAGCACGCGGAAGCGCCGAAGCCTCTCCCAGGTACGCGTTTTACCCTTGACATACTTGTCTTGCAGCCAGCAGCTTACTTTGCATCCGAGTCTGGATGCATGGATAGTCGACGTCTCTTCAGAAGCTTCTGGACGTGTGACTTTTTTTTAACATAAGCACCAGCTTGGAACAGGGGACTTTAAAAGTTTGGGGTCCGAGCCAAAAACCCGGTTTGAGCCAAAAAACCGGTTTGGTTATGTAGGTCGGTGTATCACACTTGCATGCGGTGCTGCATCACGAGCGGGCTACTTTCTGCACTCTGTGTGGAGTTTTCCGCACTCTAGGCACTCTCGGTTTCCATGATCCACATGAAGGAAGCAAAAAGAAGCACTGTGTTGGTCAGAAAAGCACATTTTTCTTTCAGAACAAAAGGTTGCAATAAGAAATGACAAAAAGGCGGAGACGTAAAGAAACACCAGCTTCATGATGAGCCCCCCACTCCCCCCCACTCCCCGTTTTTCCCCCTTTTTAGGTTAAGCTGTTTTTTGAGGGCTTATTTGTACGCTATTACAGGCAGGTACGTTCATTACTACTATAGTACTACTACACAGTGAAGGTGGTAAAACTTTGAAATCGGTCTATAAGATTTTTTTTTTTCCCCTCAAAAACTCAAACCGGTTTATTCGGTTTGTCAAACCGATAAACCGGTATTTTAAAGTCCCCTGGCTTGGAAGGAAATGCTCGTCGAAGCTGTCAGACAAAAGAAACGAAGGGATCCCGAGTGCTGTAACTACCGAACACGTGTTGAACAGACGTGAGGTCAGCGGGTCTATGACGGATTCCGTCAAGAAGAGAGTGTGGCACTGAGTCCGATCCGGAGCCTCTGGCCATTCCGAGCACCGATTGGACTGGGAATGTTGCACTCTTTAACCCAACGTTCACAGAGAATTGAGCCTCCGCCGACCGGTGACGTTCCGAATGATGTCACCCGGGCCGCCGCGGCCTCCTTAGGCAGCCCATCTCTTCGGGCCCCCTGGAGTAAATGCCAACGCAGCTTCTGGCGCTCGAACCGGGCAGAAAGGCGGCCACTGTCTTCTGGCCGCAACCCTGCTGATGGGCACGCGCAAGGTGCCGATTTGTGAACCAGTTCTGAGGCACACGCGGTGCGGGATGCCCGAACGCCAGACGCTGGAGTGTGAGTGAAAAAGTGTGCTGATCGCCCATCAGTTCTTCGTAGCAAACTCCGTTTTGTGCACCTGCGGTGCGTCTTGAAGCAGAGGACGGGATACTTCGACCGGATACTCCCCGGAGAGATGGTCCCTGCACGCTATCTCGTCTCTCTCTCCTCTCTCTCTCTCTCTCTGTCCCAATATTGTTTTGGAGTTTACGGACTTGCAATCGGCGGGACGATCACAATGTCACCAACATAAGGACAGTCTTTCTTCGTGAGATGTTTGTCCACACACAAGTTGCAAGCCCGGGGGAGAACGGTAACGATAATGCAGGCAATCCCGATGTTTGTTCTCGGAGCACAGTTTCGACTCAAGTACCGTGACCCGTATATGGAGGACATGTCAAAAAAACGGAAAAAGACCTTGGCGATTGAGGTGCAGCTTCCTCAGACGCTTTAGGCCTGACAACTGCAAACCCCCCTTTTAGATTAGCCCTGATACCCTCCTTGTCTTCTCTGGCTTCCTTTATCTTTTTTCTTGTCCGCGTCCCGCCAGAGAAATAAAAACAAAAGAAATCAACCGAGGACCCGGCCTTCTACACCCCAAAGAACGAGCCAGTCTAAACCCAGCTGATAGACTCCTGACAGCCTGTGTTAGCTTGGGTTAATTCGGGTTAGAATGCAAAAGATCTGTGGCGATAATCTGCATCGCCGGCGTCGCGGTTATCTCTTCGCACGCGACGTGATATGCTTTCGCCTCTTCAGCTCGTCATGATCGTCGCGCTCAGGCGCGCGCTTGGTGTTTCGCTTCTCCTTCGATTGCCCGCCCAGGCTCAGCGGTTGCGCGTCGATAGTTGCTTCCTGTGATAGACAGCGGCAGGCAATTCGGGGATGCGGCTCCAGGGGATAAGGGTGGCCCGGCACAGTAACGCTGAAGAAAGAAGGAGTAGTTCGCTTCCGGGGCAAGAGCGCAGCGGCCAGCTGCAAAGCTCGGGTGGTGTCAGTCAACGGTGCCGCAACCTCGTCCGCTTTACCCCTCCGCGCAAACACCAAGCCCCCAGGGACATCGCGCCTTGATGCTTTGGTTTGGAAAGTCGCCCGTGGGCCCGTGGTACCGCAGTTACACGACGGACTTGTTGAAAACGCACAGTGAATGCAAAACAATTGTGCGTAGCAACAAGTGCGTCGTGCACCCCGACGGGGCTTGACCCCCGTGCAGCAGGCTTTCCCCTGTGCACATGTGCCCAGTGTTGAACAGGTAAGTGTGCTCGCTCTCCCATGCCACATCCGTCCCGGCCGGATCCAGCTGCGACACACTTTCACAACACATCATCAGGGGGGGAAAAAGGGAAAAGGGAAAGCGATACCCAATTGGACCAGGCAGAAGGCGGATACTAGCATCAAACGTACATGAGAGGCAACCTTCTGCCTGAACACGAAGCTAAGATCCCCCCCCCCCCCCAAAGAAACATTTTCCCCCCGAAAAAGACTCGAAACATGCACGAGAGGCAGTGCCCTGCCTCAGCGTTGAGCTAAATAAATTCCCCCCCGTATCGTCCTTCGGAAGTGACGCGCCCGAAGTCCCAGAGCCTTTCGTGGTCCTGGGGTGGCAGCCCACGCTCCTGTGGACGGCTGCGTCCGCAGGAGGATGATGCCACAACGTATTGTGGGTAAAATGTTGCGGCTATTCTGACCACATTGTGGGTGCACAGTAGTGTGCGAGCCGAGCTCTCATTTTTCGTGAAAGTACGGAAATACAGGAAAATGGTTGACGAGGCCTCTTGAGTTTGTGCTGCTTACGATCGTGGGAATCCGCAACCTCAGCGTAGCCTAAGTCTTGGAGTTGCGAGCGAACTTTCACTCTAAAACAAGACCGACCCCACCCCTTTCGTGAGAAAGAGCGAAGAATAGAACGCCTTCTTTTTTATGATAACTAGCTTGCTTGTCTATATCAAGAAGCGTCGGATGGCAGCGTGCTGTGCTAAATCACTTAAAACACGGGTTTCGCACGTAACGCACAAACAAAGAGCTACGACCCAACTCTTCGTTCACCACCACCCCATTACAAGACACCACACGTACCACGCTCGGGGAACGGAACTCCACTGCTGACTGCCTTTCCGCCCCCCCCCCCCCCCCCCCCCCCCCCCCCCCTCAGTTTTTTGCATTATTTTTTTCTTCCGCGGTTCTTTGATCCTCCGTCGCCCTTCCCTTCTCGAAATCCTTTTTCTTTCCATCCCACCCTGCCCCCACCCCCACCCTGCGTTCCGTCTGGCAACGGTGCGTGCAGCTTCTGCAAACCGCAAGCTGCCCGTTCCGCCCCCTTTTAGTTGTATCTGTATAGATCGATCTGTCCCGCTGCCCGTAGCCAAACTGCGTGTATAGCCAACCTGTTCGCAGGCCGCGTGGGTGGATCTCGTCGATGGTCCGCGCAGGCCCGGCGCCCGGGTCTTTGATGGGGCAATCTGCGGACCGGAAGAATAGTGAAAAACGCTGCATAGACGAGCTTTGGAAACGGTGTTCCATCGTGGGACACGCAATCCAGAAGCAAAACGGAAAGAGTATGGCCAACCTGTCGCAGGCCGCGTGGGTGGATCTCGTCGATGGTCCGTGCGGACCCGGCGCCCGGGTCTTTGTCCCAGAGTTCTTCCGCGAACGGAGCAATCTGCGGACCGGAAGAATAGTGAAAAACGCTGCATAGACGAGCTTTGGAAACGGTGTTCCATCGTGGGGCACGCAATCCAGAAGCAAAACGGAAAGAGTAAGGCCAACCTGTTCGCAGGCCCGCGTGGGTGGATCCCGTCGACGATCCGTGCAAACTTGGCGCCCGGGTCTTTCCCTCCGCAAACGGAGCAATCTGCGGACCGGAAAACGCTGCATAGACGAGCTCTGGAACGCTGATCCACCGTGGGCACGCAATCCAGAAGCAACCGGAAAGAGTCAAGACAAAAGTTAAAAGAAAAAAAGTCGGAAACACAAAAAGAGGTGTGCTCCGGGAGGTGAGAGCGCAGCGGTGCTCCGCATCACGGTTGACACGTATTGCTCCCAGGCTTTCCCCGGTGTGTTCGCACAAAGGCAAAAATTGGAAAAAGCGGTGGTGCTAAGGCTAACTTGTCAAACCAAGGCAAGTGCACGTCGATTTGGGCGGTTAATCCCGTTCCGGACGGGAGGCTTTTGGTTAACCGCGAAACCAAGAGTTTTATGCCGTCAGAGAAAATGGGGAACCCGGGACCCATTGTTGTGACGGACCTATTCACAGCAGCACAGCACCCTTTTTGGCGTGGCCCGTTCGCCCTGGAGAGCGCAGTGCCGAACTGCAGCTCGGTTCTGCTTTTATTTCGACGTGAGTGAGCGTCCCATGTCCAAAGGGTTGAGCTTCGATCGCGAGGCTGCGCGCAGACTCCTTCATTGGGCTCGATCCGGCATGGTTCAACTACTTTTCGACACTCCCGGTGGTGGGGCCGTGAATCGTCAGTACCCTACGATCCACCGATGGACAAGGACACAGGGATTAACCTGCTGATGCGGGTACTGATACTGGTACCGATACTGATTCTGATACTGATACGCCGTCAATCCATAGCCCACAGCACAAACGCCGCGGAAACACAGCCAATTCGCCGGAGGCCCCCCGAAGGCTTTAAACCCCGAAGTACCAAGCAAAACTGTTCGCTAGCTCCGCTACTTGCTTTCAGGAGCCTCGCTGAGAAAGCGTCGGGAACATTGAACGAAAAGGAGACTTTGAAAATACGCTTAGAAAACTAAAAGCAGGACGTACCCTCCTCGTGTACACAAAAAAAGCCGAGAAAGAAGCCCTTTTGCTACCAAGCTTCTTCGGTTATTATGGTGAGGAGTCAGTGGCCGGCAGGCGCCAGTGAGTGTGGTACTATCGAGTAGTGTGTCTACCTATCACGAGCTGTGGGCTCGATCGTTTCTCCTCAAAAAGAAACAGGAAAAGGGAGGGATGGGGGGGAAGGGGCGAAACGAGAAAGAGAAAAGTTTCCCACTCGTCTCGCGTCTCACCCGCCCCCGGCCTAGGAAACACTTGCTGCGTGTCCACCTCTCTTGTTTGATCTTCTTTGCCCTTTGTCCATTCCCCCCCGGTTCTGCTTCTTCTGTACTGTTTGCAACTTAGTATCCTCGTTCTCCCAAGCGCCACCGCCAAAGCTGCAAGCCGGAACAACTCGCCCGACGAGCAAGAGAACGGCAGTGTGGTCTTGCTGTGACGTAACAGCCCAGACCCTTTTAGACTTCGTGCCTTGGGCATCCCCTCCGACCGTGATATACTGCAATTCTATGCAGCTCGATAGACTGTGATGCAACGTGATGCACCGCGGTAGTTTCAGCCTTGTGTGAGTTTGATCAAAGTAACATCAAGGCAGCCCTTACAAAGACCAGCCACAGTCAACACTGGCATCGCTACAAATACTTTGCATTCGGCAGCAGGACACCTTGTCCAGGTGGCGTCACCTCCCCGATGCGAGCTGATTGCCGGCAACTGCACCTCTGTACCACCGACACCCTCTGGGTGCTTCCAGGTTACGCGCAATCGGGGATTTGAAACATGATGATTAATATCAAAAGCCCGCACCCACGTCGGTGAGCCTATTTTCTGGAAGCGCACGTAGGCAGCGTTTGGGGGGGGCTTGCCAAGTAAAAGATACAAAACAGGTTCGTCGCACACACGAGTTTTCTTTAGCCACAACTGCGAAGTCGTGGGCCGAGTGATGGTCACTTGCCAATTCCAGGGTAGTGCCTCGCAGTGTACGATTCCAGTACAGAGAACGGGTGGGCACCAATGTTTTCGTGCGTCGGGATGAAAGTATGCTGTGTTGCTCTCATCGAGTGCAGGAACAGGTGCTGAGCTGACACGCTGACTCTGCTCTGAGTCTGAGGAACATCGCTAAGGACCGTCGGAGCAGGGCTCCGACAAATGACACCCAGTTCCAGTGGTGCATTGTGGGTGACGTGGGGCTCGCTCGTTGTGCCTGGCGGTTTGTAGTAGGTGAATGTTCCATGGTCGATGGCTTCTTCCTTACCCCCACATCCCCGTGTCCATGTTGTTCCAAAATAAGTATCAAACCAGGCCCCAGGAAAAGACCCTGGAGGGGTGGACGAGTGTGCTGTGGAGGGGGGGGAAGGAGGGAACGGACGCTCCGGTGATCCGATGGCCGTTCACCATCCGCTGTACCAAATACCTACAAAGACCTGCAAAGGCGCCCCCGACTGGAAGAAGCCGTTGGCGGCGTACCTGAAGGACAGCTACACCGAGGATGAGGTCAAGCTGGCGTCGCTTCAAGCGGACACGGTGAAAAGCATGCTGGAAGACGAAACCGTCGAGTCTTTCCTCGCCTACGCCGGAGTCACCTTCAAGGCGTCCCAGCGGTTCCAAGGCCTTGAGTTGTCCCGTGCGTGGGAGGATACTTTGCTGCGGGCCAAGGCTGCCGACCTGAAGCAGTCCAAGTGCAAGGTGTCCCTTCTGTACGAGTCGCTGAGCGCCGTTTTCGCTGCGGCGTCGCACGCCATGCACAACGTCGCTCTGCTGCCCCTCGACAGCACGCAGAACGTCATCGCGGCCTACCGGCAGTACCAAGTCGCAGCCGGCATGTTCAAGTGGATCTCCGAGGCCGCCTACACCGACCCGGCTACCGCCAACGAAATGCGCGAGTACTGCGCCAGCCTCCGCGCAGCCGATCTCACGGAAGGTGTGCCGTATCCGGGAAGGAGGTTTCAGGTCATGCGGACACTCTCTGGCTTCGCTCTCGCTGCGGATGCAAGACAACGAATGATGCAAAACAAACGATTAAAAGCTTACTTGCCAAAGCAAGGTGCATGCCCACGAATACGGATTAACCCCACTTGACGAACCCGGAGAGTCTAAAATCCCGGATTCTCAAGCGAACTTCAACTCTAAAAGCCCCTCAAGACGACCATCGAACGTCGAAGAACTTGAAAGTCGCAAATAGTTTCGAACTTGGCTAGCCAATAGTAGTAGTGCTAAGCTGGTCCATTCCGTCCTGATAGATCATGGTGGTTGGATTAGAATGCGAAGAATATGTGGCGATGATTTGCATTGCCGGCTGCGCGGATATCTCTTCGCACGCGTCTCTTTCCGTGTGGGGTGGTGCATGCATCTTCAAGGGAGACTGTCGCGTAACGCGGAACCTCCACCTGAGAGCCGCCTGACCAACCAGACTCACACCGCTGTCCTGTCTGCAGACACAAAGGTTCCGCGCTGATGATGGTCCGCCTTCATGTGTCCCGTGACTTAAAGAACCGAAACACGGCGCAGATGGGACCAGTGCGGTGTTGAGCACATCCATTCGAAGCACGTTTTTGCAACACCCCCCTCATAGTAATCGTTACCTGGTCGGGGTTTCGCTCACCGACCGTCTCCTGAACCCCCAAAAACTTCCTCTAGCCCACATTAAACGCTGCATAATCCTCGGTTAAAACACCCTGGCCTCAGTGGTGCAAGCACCACGCGCCGCCAGCACTGTTTTCCCCCCCTCCCGCAGCCGCCCTCGACTTCTACGTGACGTTCTGCCTGGCGGAGGCGCTGCGCTGCAGCTATTTGAAGGCGGCCATCGAGCCGGCGACGAGCCAGAAGCACACGATGCTCGCGCGCCTCGCCGCTGACTCGGGCCGGCACTACGCGAAGGCGGAGGAAGCGCTGGAGGCGGTCAACGCCGTGCAGAAGGCGCCGGTCACGAAGAAGCTCGGCGCCTACGTCGCCCTTACCCGCGCCTGCTCGACGGCCCACGCCCACGCACACCTGGGGGAAGACCACGCCAGCAGGGAGGAGCTGGGCTCTCAGGTTGCCCACCTGAAGCGTGCCTGCAGCGGGCTTGAAGCCGTGGGCGGCGCCGCGGCCGAGGTCGGCGGGGCGACGGGCGCCAGCTACGGCATCCTGCTGGACCGGTACTCCCGGCAGCGGAAGGGCGCGATCGACTCGTACAACATCGTCGGCGGCATGGACCGCATTCCGCAGGAGCTACCGGAGCTGCCGACGCTGGGGAAGGAGTTTGTGAAGCCGATCCCCTTCGACGCGGCGTTCCTCGCCGGCGACGACCCGTTCGACGTGCTCGTGCCGCCGGAAGTGCGGGCTGCCGTCGACGAGGTCTGCGACAAGGTGCAGGACGTCGTGAAGGCGACCGCCGCCATCACGCGGGACAGCCAGGCCAGCAGGTGTGTGTGTCCTCCTGGGGGGTCAGCTTCCTGGGGGGTCAGGGTCGGCGCCCGACCTGCTTGTTTCGAGTTTTTGCTGAGGTACCTGGCTTTAGAAAACCCACCAGATGACATCAAACCTACCCCAGAGCAAACTGAAACTGGACAGAGCAAACTGAAACTTACTTTGTACTTTCGAAAAACGAGCGTTCTACCACCTCGCGCGGTGTCACGGGATGTTTGGCAGCCGCTGCTAAACATCCCGTGACGTACCCGTAGTGCATGCTAATCCATGTGGTTCATGTACTTAAAAGAACTCAATGCTAAACAAACATAACGTGGGCGGCGCCGAAGCTTTACCAGCTTCGGCTGACACCATTTGCGCACTTAACCATGGTTAAGAAGACAACTGAAAGCATAGACACAAAGATAGCCCAAAGCATCTGCAGAATAACACGAAAAGCCTCTAGGCAAAAACCCGTTTTCACATTTCTTCTGGCTTTCATTCGATGCGTTTTGCATTAGTCCCCCGCAAATACACACAGCAGATCAAAGAAAGGGGGGCAAGGTGGAAAATGCAGATCAAACGGGAGTAGAATGTGCACACGCTTATCCGACTCTTGACTTACTATGCCGTGTTCTGAAAGCTGTCGAGGGGCCCCTCCATAGGTTCTCGCATGATTCGTTCGCCTTTGGGCCGACGTGCGAAACTGAACCGCCCAAGTAGGACCTTCTGTTCATGATCAGTTGCCAAGTTGCCAACCTGAAACCACGTCCAGGATTCGGGCTCAGGGTAGTGCGGTCAACGAAAACTCTAGTTTCGCTTTCTGCTTTCTCCTACTCTCGCGGTGTACGGTTCCCCCCCCCCCCATACAGGGGGCTAGTCCCTCAAGGTTTCGTACCCCACTACTTCGGAAGCCGTGCACTTCACTTTTTACCCTTTTCTATTTTTGCATCCCTTTTCGAGACAACATCTTCCTCGAAGAAGGCTCGATGCTAGCACCAAGCATGCATGAGGGGCAGTGCTCTGCCTAACTAAGATTTCCCCCCTTTTCCGCAGGTTCGATTTCTCCGAGATCCAAGCGTTGATCATGACGTACGACGCGCAGGAGAGTAAGCGGCTGCCGCCGGCGCTCGAAGACATGGTGCGGAAGGTCCAGCGGCAGGTCGGCAACGACGGCGCGACCGCCTTTTTGAAGCAGGCGCTGGCCTCGGTCGCCGAGCGCGCCGCGCCCGGCCTCGAGTACGCCCAGCACGCCATCGACCGCATGCGCGACGATGCGGCGGCCGAGAAGGAGATGCAGGACAAGTGGGGCACGCTGTTCCCGGCCTCCACCCGGTACCTCCCGGAGCTCGAAATCCTGCGCAACTCGCTCGCTGATGTCAAGGCCCAGCTCGAGGACCGGCCCAACAAAACAGCGGCGCTCGGTCAGCGGATCAAGAGCGCCGACGTCATCCTCCAACGGCTCGACGTCGACCTCGAAGAAGTTAAAGACACGCTTTCTCGGTGCCAAGTACGCTCCCTTTTTTTTGTGTCAGCAATGCATTGTTGGTACTAAAAATTAGTAGTTGGCAGCGTACTACAGGAAGACTTGCCAAAGCAGGTGAGTTCCGCTAGTGCGCACACACAAAAGAAGTTCGCTTGAAATTCCTACTTGTGCCGAAGATGCGAACTGTCTAATTGCTCCTTGCCTTGGTCTGAGCCTGCAAAATGAACGTACCAACGCAACCCCTGCTGATCTCTGGGGCATCGCGCTCACAGCGGTTCTATACCCGCCACGTTCTCAAGGTCGGCTGTCTCCTGCTGCTCCGGCTGCTCAATAAGGGTCTACCTACCCCCCCGTACATAAGATGGATGAATAATGCATACGTGTTGAGCACATACCCATTCCAAGCACGTTCTTGCAATCCCCGTGCATAAGATGGTTGAATAATTCGGGTTTTGGCGGGATCCATCTTAATCAAGGGGGATATCCATCTTAAACACGGGGGCACTGTAGAGTACAGTGTAGTCGCCTTACAGGGGTACCTCACCCCCGCAAACCCGCAAACCGCCCCGTGTTTTAGATGGATTGGCATTCTCGCCCGTTATCCATCTCAATCAAGGGGGTTTGGCTATCCATCTTAAACACGGGGGCACTGTAGAGTACAGTGTAGTCGCCTTACAGGGGTACCTCACCCCCGCAAACCCGCAAACCGCCCCGTGTTTAAGATGGATTGGCATTCTCGCCCGTTATCCATCTCAATCAAGGGGGTTTGGCTATCCATCTTAAACACGGGGGCACTGTAGAGTACAGTGTAGTCGCCTTACAGGGGTACCTCACCCCCGCAAACCCGCAAACCGCCCCGTGTTTAAGATGGATTGGCATTCTCGCCCGTTATCCATCTCAATCAAGGGGGTTTGGCTATCCATCTTATGCACGGGGGGGTAACCAAAAGTCTTCCCCTTTTTTTTGTGCGATGTGTGAAAGTTCAAATTTAGGAGTCCCCTCAGTATTCCCTTCCCTTCTCCTGTGATTCATACATTAGCGGTACCGGTTTGAAGAGCGCCTTGCACCCGCAGGATGGAGATGAGGTCATGAAGAAGTTGATCAACGACATCCGGCAACTGAGCGATCGAGTCGACGAGATAGAGGGGGTCCAGCAGGTCAACCTCAGCGAGCTCCGGCAAAAACCGGACGAAGCGCGCCTCATCGAACTTCTGCTTCCGCTGAAGACTGGCGAGGAGCGTAAACAGGCGGTATGCCCCGTTATTATTTGTCTATCGTGCTTCAGGAATCGACAGCTCCGAGTAACACCGCCCAAAGAAAGGCGGACTGACTCCCAGCAGGGGCAGTCCGACACGTATCTTTTTTTGTATAAGCACCTGCTTTGTAGGAAATGCTTGAGGAGACTGCCAGTTGCGATAGATCAAAGGAGGTAAATGTGCTGTAGCCCACACGAAGCACAGGTAAATCTGGGTTTAGCGGCGGGCGTAAGCGTTCAACAAAAAAGACCCACTTTGTAGTTGCATTGTTTTCTCCCCCTCTAGCCTCCTTCGAAATGAGCACAAGGCAGTCCCTCGAGTATTTCTGGAGAGAGATCAAAGCGCAGGAGGCGAAGTATGAAGGCGCCGGTGTCCTTTGTTTACGGCGGTAATTTGCAGCAAACCCGATGGAGTACAGGACGAGCGGGACCCGTGTCCTGTTGCGGCTGAAGGGGCGAAGAGAAATAGTGGGGCGCGAAGCTACGGATCCAGTTTGCCGACTGCGCTTTCCTTGTTCTGTCGGCCGGTGGATTTTGGCCTCCTGCTGGAATGGGAACGGTAGTCTCTGGGATCGAACTCTACTTCCCGGGAATTCGGGCCTTCGTTCTCGTTGCATTTCTCTCGGGGAAAATACTGGCAGAGGGGGAACGTGAAAACATCTCGTAGTAAAGCGGTAACAGACGACGCGTAGGAAAGAAAGTTGACCTGACCAGGTGACCAGGTCAGAGGGTTGGGCGGGTGGGAAAGCAACAGCCACCCTCTCCAAGTCCCCCCTTCCTTTTGTTTGTGAAGGTGAAGAAGAAGAATGGAAATGATAGTTCATAACTTACGAAAACCTTGGCCGTATTCCCTCACTGAAGTGCAGTACTCGTTAACAGCTGCGGTAGTCCAAAACAGCTGGCAGGGCGGAAGCACGTGCGAACTTGCACCGACTTGAAGCCGTGCGCTGTCACTCGATGAACCTGTTTCAGCCACACACCGCTGCCACATATCGTATCCTATAGCCAGAGTTGGTACTTGTCTCTTGGTATTTCGTTTGCAGCACTCGCAGGAACACTGTCCTACCTCCTTTACAGATGGAAGACGCGTTGGTGCCGTACGAGTCGCTGAAGCAGGAAATTGGCGCGTCTGTGCGGACCTCGAATGAGCTGATGAAGCACCTACAAGCAGCCATCGGCAGGTTCCACGAAGCCATGCGACACGGGGTGAAGCTCGCGCCTGTGGCAGAGCAAGTTGTCACGCGGCTCACCGAAGCCTGCGATACCTTCGCCCGCTGCAAACAAGACATCCACGACCTCATCGGCACCTTCAACAATGTGTGTAACCTTTTCATGCCGAAATAGGCCCCCACCCAGTGCTGGGACACTCGTTCTGACCACACACCTGTCGCAACAAGGGGCAGACAGCAGTACTGGAGTATCGCAGCGAGAATGGCTGTTCCTACGACGAAGGTACACATGAGGGACGCCATGTCCCCATCAACACTGGAATCGACGCAAACACACACAGACACACACGAACACAAACACACATACACAGCTGTCGCAAGCGGCGCAAAAGCTGCGAAGCAAGGTCGGCGAATTCATGGTGGCTCGGTACGCAGATCGAGACGAACGGGTTCATGAGGTACGGCTCTCTTTTCTAAAAACTGCTGCCACGTAAGACATGACCGTTGGAGGCGTTCGGAACCAGGTAAAACAGGTTCTAACGGGCATGAAGGGTTCGCAGGAGAAGCAACAATATGAGACGAAGCGGAGGGGTTTGGGCAGAGAGATTCTGGCATGGTACGATGTTGTGCACGTGGAGTGTGTGGCATCAGTTTTCGCCACCACGAACGACCCCCCAGGCAGCCCTGGAAGCTCTAGCGCTCCAGGAGGACGGAAGGATCACTCCACGCATGAAATGAAATCAAAGACTGGCAAATGAAAGAGACCGGTATTCATATGGCAAGAACGCTAATCACTAGAGTGAGCCAATCACATTCTGAATCGGAGCAGCACTCCGCTCTAGTGACGTAGCTGCCAGCTCCTGCGCGGCTCTTGTCGCGTTTGTGGTTTTGTTCTTCGACAGAGTGGGTCGATGCCCCTCGTCTCAAGGTAGTTGCGTTGGTTTCACTGGCTGTACGGGAAATGCCCACGCGAACTACAACGACTCAAGCTACTTCTACATTGTCTCATTGTCTAAATGCAGGCTGAAGTAGGCAAGCAACTGGAAGAAAAGAAGGAGCAGCTGGCAAAGGCGACCGAAGAAGCTGAGAAGAATGGCGAAGAAGCCCGGCGACTTGCGTATGCCCGTTCTTTCTTTGGTGCAAACGATCTTGCCCCATATATACTATATCGTGCCACGTCGAAAAAAGACGCAGGCGGCGTGGAGGGGGTCCTGAAAATGAACCCGGGGAAAGCCATCAACCGGCACGCGCAAACAAAACGAAGCGCCTGTCCTTTTCTTTAGCTCCCGCGACTTGTCTTCGCAACTTGTTCGGAAGCGTTCGCGGACTTCTGATTCGCCCCTGGGCGCACGGAAGAACCCAGAAAACAAAAAAGGTCGACAGACACCAATCTGTACGCCATTTCGGGATCGTCGGAAACACGAATAATAGGGAAGGGTGTGACTGACATTCTTTGATCCTGTTGGTTCGGGCTAGTTCAGGAGTGATACCTTTTACCGGAATATTACTAGCCGCAGAAGCCAGCTCTATCTTCGCCTTGCTCCTATTCCTTCAGTAAACTGTGAGGAGCGTTGATCCTGCCCCCGCGTAGAAGCCAGCACCCCGAATTTTCCTGGTGTCGATTCGAGGTGGTCGTGCTCATCTAGCCATGCGCCTTGCTCCTATTCCTTCAGTAAACATCTGAGTGAGAAGCGTTGATCTTGCCCCCGCGAAGTCCCTCGACGCCGCCCAACAATACCCGCAGGGAAGAACGGCAGAAGAAGCTAGCTTTCATGCGGCAACAGGCGATGCAGAGCCAGCAGCAAACGCAGTCTCCGATGAGCAGTTTCGGAAGCGCCGCGTCGGATGCCCGCGGCAACGCGCAAACAGGCTTCCCGCAAAGCCCGCTGCAGCAGCAGCAACAACAGCAGCAGCAGCAACAACAGCAGCAGCAGCAACAACAACAGCAGCAGCAGCAGCAGCAGCAGCAGCAGCAGCATCAAGCCGCCCTCCGCCAGAAGCTGCTGGAGCAGCAGGAGCAGCAGCTGCACCTGCAGCAGCAGGCCGCCCTCCGCCAGAAGCTGCTGGAGCAGCAGCAGCAGCAACAGCAGCAGCTGAAGCTGCAGCAGCAGCAGCAGGAGCAAGCGCGGCTGCAGCAGATTGCCCAGCAGCAGCAGCAGCGCCTGCTGCAGGAGCAGCAGCAAAAGCAGGAGCACGACCTCGCTCTGCGGCGGCAGCAAGAGCAGCAGCGGCAGCAGCAGCTGGCGGAGCAGCTGAAGCTCCAGCAGCAGCTCGCCGACCAGCAGCGGCGGCAGGAGCAGCACATGCAGGCGCAGCAGCTGCAGCAGCAGCGGCAGCAGGAGCAGCAGCAGCTGCTCCAGCAGCAGCAGCTCCTGCAGCAGAAGCAGCTGCAGCTGCAGCAGATGCAGGGCCGCACGCCGGTGCAGCAGCAGCAAGCCCTCGAAGAGATGCGGCTCGCCCAGCACCAGCAGCTGCTCGTGCAGCAGCGGCTCCAGGCGCTCCAGCAGCACAGCATGCCCCAGCAGCAGGTCCACCAACAGCAGCAGCTGATGCAGCAGCAGCAGCAAAGACTCGCGCAGCTCCAGCAGCAGCAACAGCAGCACATGCCAATGGGGCCGCCGCAGCAGCAACAGCAGCACATGCCAATGGGGCCGCCGCAGCAACAACAGCAGCAACCGTATCCGCAACAGCAGCAGCAGCCCTACCAGCAGCAGCTCCCTCAGCAGATGCCAGACCAGTCGTCGCAAGCGCCGCCACCGCCGCCTCCTCCGCCGCCGGAACACACTGATCCGCTGTCCTTCGTATGCCACAATACCGTTTTGGTGGGGGTAGCCGTCGACGACAAAGCGGATTTGAATCCACTTGTTCGCCTCGCCTTGGGGCCCCAGGGCGGTCCAGGCGCCCGGCGAAGGACAGCACAATATTCTGTCGACAACGAACGAGTGAAAGAACAACTGCGAAGTGGGCCTGGAGTCGGTCGCAAAAGCTAAATTTAAAGCTACACGCAGGCCTTGCGTTGCGCATGCGGAACGTACGGAATTCCGCACGTGATGTGATTTTCCGTACGTGCGGAATTCCGTACGTGTTTCCGCACGTGTTTTTCCGCGTATGTGATGCGGACGTGAGCCCGAACATGGCAAGTTGTGGCAGGCTTTCCCTAACTGCTGCACCCTGGACCCTCTAGAGCTTGTACCACTCCTGCATGAAACTCGGAAAAGTTTTTTTTGTGTTAACAATGCATTGTTGGTACTAAAAATTAGTAGTTGGCAGCGTACTACATGAAACTTACCAAAGCAGGTGAGTTCCGCTAGTGCGCACAAACAAAAGAAAGCGCCATACTAATTTTTTCTCACCTTTTTGGACCTTTTCCGCACGTTCCGCACGTGAATTAAATTTGAGCTACACGGTGCGTATCCAATATTGACAGGAAAGGACGGGCAGAATCTTCTTGCTCCCTGGAAATGAAACAATTGGAATGGATCGGCATGGAATTGGAATTCAAGAGCCAGGCATCCCTGTCCAGAAAAAAAACTCTCTGCACAGTTCGACTCGGACCCGCCGCCGCCGCCGCCACCGCCACCTCCGCATGAAGTGCCCGACTTGCTCATATTCTGAGGAGACGCGAGCATAGGAACCCGGTTCACCTTATGAAGCTGCGCTTGCCGATCTGAGCCGGTCCACCGTGAAGAAGCGAGAACATTTCTGGAGTTGGGGCTTGCTTGGTCAGTTGATGCTGATAGCCCGTTACTTACTTACTGTTGAAGTAACGGGCAATCAGCATCAACTGACCAAGGGTGATGAAACTGATACGACCGAAGTTTCTTGTTCTTGGTGTGTACAGGGTGGACACTTTTTCGTTGGTTCCAGCTTCTCTCGTAGTAAAGGGCAAAGTGCAGGTCGTATAATAACACCTGTGTTGTAATTCGATTTGTCGACCACTAAAAATAATTCCGGGGAGGCATGATGTGTCCCTTTACAAATGTACTACCAGGAAAAAAACAGAGGGGTTCTTGTCCCTCATGGCTTGCTGGTACGCACCAGTCGAGTTCAGCTGGCGTGTTTGTAAGTGCCGGGGGGTGGGATGGCCCGTTGTGGGTGACCGTGCTTCAGCTTTTCGGAAGGGATGCCCAGGATTATATCTGCACGAGCCCTGCTCGATTGCCTACCTGAGCAATGCTTTCGAAGTTGAAGGCTCGTCGTCTCACTCAATGGAACACACACCTGTGCTCGCCTCTCGGTCCACGGGACTCCCGAGTTCTCGTTTTCTCCGCCGAAGTCAGCACTCCGTGTCTTTGGTCTTCGGGAGGAGCGAGTGCGGAAAACGTGCGATCGAGGGTAAAGCCGCTGCACCCGCAACTCGCAGGAGCCAAGGGTCGAGTGTGACTTCTCCGCGAAAGCGGCTTTTCTAGCTTGTCCACTTCAGTCCTGGATAAATTTTTGGAGGTGCTAATGCGAATGAACGTGCGGGAACGCGCTTTTCCCACCGCAAAGTACAAGCCGCTGGAACACCTCGCGGGAGCAGGCGTCGAGTGTACCTTCCTCCGCGAAGCGGTCTTTCTAGCTTGGTCACTCCACTCGGGTGGCATTGGGAGGTGCAAACGCGATAAAGAAATCTTGGTCGCACTCCAGGGCAACAGCCGCTGTGTGATCCGCACCAACTGTACTTTCTTCCCCCGTGAAGCGGCCTTTTCTAGCTTGGCCACTGCTGCCCCCTGCAGAGCACGCGCGATTTTCTGCCGGTGTGTGTTCCCACTGTGGGTTCCCACTGTGGGTTCCCACTGTGTGTTCCCACTGTGTGTTCCCACTGTGTGTTCCCACTGTGTGTTCCCACTGTGTGTTCCCACTGTGTGTTCCCACTGTGTGTTCCCACTGTGTGTTCCCACTGTGTGTTCCCACTGCGTCTTTCTGGATTGTTGGCCGGCCTCTGGCAGCAGGAGCGGCTGGGGCATGCCAGCGGTCTCGGCCTTTCATTCACCTCCCCGTGAAACATTCACTTCGAAGAAGCTTGATGCAAACATGCACGAAAAGCTGTTTTCTGTCTAAACATTGAACTAAGATTTCCCCCCCTCGGGACACTTCCACACCTATTTCGCTGGAGCGGCTCAAAAACTGCGAGCGTGGCCATCGGCCAAAAAGGTGCTGCTCTCGTAGCCGCTATGTGGGATCACCCGAATTGGACCACCCCCCCCGTCGGCCCCCCCCCGGTGCACATGCTGCTTTTCCCCCCCTCATGTTTTACATAAGCGCCAGCTTGGAAGGAAATGCTCGGCAACACTGCCAGATAAAGAACCGAAGGGATCCCAAGTGCTGTAACTACCGAACCACGCGTTGAATGGACGTGGGTCTACCCTACACGACAAATCACACAAACACAACAGGTCAAAAGTCCTGAGTGAGAGAACAACACACGGTGGTGTAAGCGAAGAACAAATCAGATTGTGTTTGTATTGTATTTTTGTATAAGCACCTGCTTTGTAGGAAATACTTGAGGAGGCTGCCAGCTGCAAAAGATCAAAGGAGGTAAATGTGCTGTAGCCCACACGAAACACAGGTGAATCTGGGTGGGGGCGTAAGCGTTCAACAAAAAAGACCCATTTTGTAGTTGTATTGTTTCTCCCCCTCTAGCCTCCTTCGAAGTAAGCACAAGGCAGCCCCTCGAGTATTTTCCACCTCTACCGATATATTTCCTCCCTTCCATTCGGAGTCAA
The DNA here is from genome assembly GCA_030068145.1 of Diplonema papillatum. NCBI lineage: Eukaryota > Euglenozoa > Diplonemea > Diplonemida > Diplonemidae > Diplonema > Diplonema papillatum. The sequence continues at coordinate 24,676 of JAPJBO010000933.1, forward strand.
AGCAGCTACGTCGAGTATTTTTATGCAACAGTTTCGGACCACAGTTTGTTCAGCACGCATCCCAGGATGTCGCTTGTGTGTGCACTAGAAACATGGGGTTGGTAACAGTTGTGGACCGGGAGTGATCGGAAGTATCCGTGGGGTTGTTAGCAGCAGTCGGCCTGGGTAAGTTCAGTCGCACCTCTCTCGAGCTTCTAGCCTGCACCCGACGTGCACTCGGGAACGCACCTCCCCTCTGCCCCCTCAAGCAAAATGGAAAACACGCGAAGAGAGGCTCTGGAAGTTCTCCGACGAAAAGAAAACTAAAAGAAAAAGGCCTACCCCACAGAAAACATCGTACCCTAGCTGCACCCATCCCCCCAGCCCCACCTCGAAACAACGTGGATGTTTGTGTTTTCTCTCGCTTGGTCGCAAGATTCGCTCAGGGAGAAGTTGCCTGAAGTGTTGGGTACGCTTTAGCTGCTACTGGCAGCGGGGTGAGGGGAAGTTTCGCCATTTGAGTACACGTTGACCCGCCTCGACTCTTGAACGGCAGAACGGTGCGGCGCAGGGTCCAGGCGGGAACGGCGAAGTGCAAGAATTCTGCACCCGAGTATGCTCGCCGGTGGAAGCATTGAGGCGAGCAATTACACTTTTCCTTAAGACTGACTGTCCCCGTGACCCATGTCCAACCAATAGCCGTCGGCACACGAAGCGATACGGTCGGCAGCGTGCCATAATACACGTATCTTTCGGTGTCTGCACACACGCAGCTCAGACACGCCAGCCGGTGGACACAAGCCGCTTTTTCAATCCGTTCTCTGCAAAGCAGGAAGGAATAGACGCCGCGACTTTTTTGACCGTTCTCTTCGTGTACACCTCAGCCCCCCTATCCCAAACCCTTCCCTCTCGCAAAGCTTCGAAGCTTCTGAAAGAGGCAGCAGGCCACGTCTCAAAAAAAGACAGAGGAAAAAAAAAAAAAAGAAGAGTAGGGATCCCGTAAGTACGATGGGAACGTGTCTTCTCCACCTTTTCTTGTTTCGCACCCGCAGCAACTGTGCCGCCCGGTAGGACGTATTGAATTCAAATAATCTGCATGGATCGTCGGAAAACATGATGAGGAAGTGCTTCTGTCCGCCCGAAGAGGACCCAATGGGTCCGATGGACCCATTGGTGATTGGTCCGGAGATTACTGGCTTCTCTGTTCTCTGTCAGGCTGTTCCGAAACAGCCAGAACGGCCCGGAAAAATCCGCACCGCGAAAGCGAGCGGGATCTAAATTTGACCTGAAAGAACCAGTTTGACCTCATCCTCATCATCGTTGACTCTCCCAACGGACGACGACGTCATATAGCCCGTGAACAGTGCTCGCTTGCCTTGATGGCACTTGCACTTTACAGAACTCAATGCTGTTCCTCCTTCTCGTGGGGCACACATAGACGGCACTGGGCCGCTCTGCGCAACGTGGGGGGCCCCATTGAGCACCTTGATAGCTCGTCTGTCCTGCCTTCGTTCCCCGATGCCAGGATCAGGCGGACAGTTGCATCCAGTTTTCTTCGAAGAAAACTGACAGAGAAAACGTACAGCAGCACCCAAAGCCTCGTCGGACTCGACCAAGAATTTGCTGTGCGTGTGTTGTGTCCGTTACCGAAGGCGTAGACGCGGCAAACACAGGCCCCCAAAACAGTCGACAAGAAGGCAGACTCCTGCCGAGCCCACCGACCCCTTCTCCTCCTCTTCTCCTCGGACGATGCAGCCGAGGGCCTGCGTAACGGCGGGGGTCCTGTCGGTCCTTCTGCTGCTGTTCAGCGAACCCGCCGACACTGTCCAGCAGACGCCCGGCAAAGAAAGAAGGGGAAACGACATGGGCGAAGTCGAGAAGGCGCGGGCCGCGGGTCCCAGCGGCGGGGACAGCATCTTCACGAAGATATACAGCGGCGCGATTCCTGCGTCTTTCGTGCACAAGGACGACAAGTGCTTCGCAATCAAGGACGCGAACCCGCAGGCGCCCGTGCACCTGCTGGTCATCCCGATCAAGCCCATCCCAGCCCTGAGCGCGGCGGCGCCGGAGGACTTGGAGCTGCTGGGCCACCTGATGCTGACCGCCAAAAAAGTGGCCGCCGAGGCCGGGCTCGCCGACAACGGCTACCGCATCGTCATCAACGACGGACGCGATGGGGCTCAAAGCGTGCATCACATCCACGTCCACGTCCTTGGGGGACGGCAGATGAAGTGGCCCCCCGGCTGATTTCTTCTTAACCATCCTCTCTCTCTCTCCTTTGGCGGAGCCTGAGGCTCAATGCTGGAGGGGAAAAAAGAAGAAACCCACCGTCAAACCTCGGTTGATTGTCGGCATGTTGCACCACAAACACAAAACCTTGGCCCCTCACATTTTTTTTTTGTTTTTTTTTTTTTTTTGTGGGACAGAGATCTTCCCGTTCGCGTTCCTTCTCCTGAACGTTCTAGTTCTCTAGCGCTACTTTTTGTACCGCACGCGGTTTTTGCAACGCACTTGAGCTCAAAGGAGGGGGAGGGGGGAATCTCTTGAGTTTTTCTTCGGCCCCACATTGGGCGGCCTGGCTGCCGCAGTCCAGGTTTCGAACGAGTCGAACGAGCCTCTGACACAATACGTATAGTTTCAATTTTCTTAAGGCACCTGATTTTGTAGGAAACACTCCAGGGGCCGCCGGTTGCCAATTTCAAGGAGGAAGCGTCCTGTGCGCACACACGGAGCACAGGAAAAGCTGGGCTTAGTGAAAGGTGTACGCGCTCACCAACAAAGAAGAAAAATGATACCCCCCTTCGTCCCTCCCGATGGCCTCCGTCAAAATGAGCACCGGGCGGCGCCTCCGAGTAGTTCTTTTTTAAACAGTACTGCTTGTACTGAACGGAACATTTTCGGGACAATGGCTGCACACGCGAGAGAGTTTAATGAACTAAACAAGAAAGTGCAAAACTGGGGAGAACAAAAAAGTCCAAAACGATGCGTCACCGTCATTGATCAGTTGATGCTGATCGTCCGGTCTCTCATTTGTCGGTGCAAGACCTTGGCTCCGGAAAAGTTCCAGCATAGGCCCTTCGCGAGAGTAACGAATGGTAGCGGGAGCCGCTTGAACTTCCAGCGTTGGAGTGCACGTGGCCTCTCGGTCATTTTGTCCCAAGCCCATCCAGCGTCCGGCACCAGTGCCAGGCCTCGTTTTTTTTTTTTTTTTTTTTTTTTTCAGTCTTCACGACCGAGTCGCACCCAGGACATCGAAAAGTGAAAGCAGAAAGAGATTATATGGCTTTCTTTGGTTTGCCGCGCACTATGGTAAGGTGCACGTAGTTAGTTACCAGCTACCGTATTTGGATTAATGTTGAACCGGGTAAAACCTGGGACACCCCCACAAATGGGGCTGGGTGTCCCAGGTTTTACCCGGTCGGTCATTTACCCGTTCCAGCTTTAGTCCAGTTCAACATTATTCCAATTGCGGTACTACTTCTCACCAATACATTAGCACCAAAAAGGGAAGAAGGTCCGCCAGAACTCCGGTGTCACCGCCCGCATTCCTTGAAACAGTAGGCCTGAAAACGAGCCGCACGCGCCTTGCCGTTGGCAACGTCTCGCCCGCCCGCCTCTCGTCTGTTTTCTCCTGCCTCATCCAACGTTGCAGAAACACTCAAGAATTAGTGTCGCGCGCATGCGCCTTTATCCCTTGCAAGCATTGCCCACAGCGTGATGGCAACCTGAGAAAACTGCGAAAAAAGGCAGATGGGTACACCGCGCAGCAGCCAAGCCAGCACCCCAGCCAACGATGCTTCCAAAACTAAATACGGAGACTTCAGAAAACCGACCGCTTACTACAAGAAACAGTCTAAATAAGCAACAAGAACTGTCGAATCGATTGGCATTGGCACAGCACGCTGGGGGGGGCAAGGGTACCTGTAAATCCAGGGTCTCCGGGGCCCGGGCCCCGGGCCCCGGGTTAGCGATAGGGTCCAGGCCCACGGTAATCACGCCATCCAAGGATGGAATCTTCAATATTCTTCCACAACAAGCGGAGAGCAAGACGAGAGAAAATCAAGAAATAAACTTGATAAAATTTGATAAAAAAAGCTCACAGTCGTGCATTTACCATAGGGGCTGAGCGGGCGGAGGCTCGAAGGTGAAATGGTCAAAATGCCCTGGGAAAAATGTGGGACAAAAACTTTCCGAAATGCGGGTTTTTAGGGATTCCGGCCCAAAAAAAAATTTTTTTTTTCAACGCCCACCTTGCCACCTGTGACCTTGGGTGGCTGAGCCGTGGTACCCTTTAGGCAGCCAGCTAGACCTGCCAGAACCTGAAAACCTCCTACAGGTTTCGTGGCTGTGTCGAAAAATACATTCCGAGGACGTTTTTGAACGCTTTTGAATCCGTTGAGCTCAAGGACAGTCTGGGGCCCTGGAATGGAATTGTAAACGAATTGCATCTCGTACCAGAGAGTTTTTCCTTTGGTAATCGTTCAGGGCCAAAAACCCTGGATAATTTTCCAGGACCCGGGCCCCGGATTACAGGTACCCCTGGGGGGGGGGGGGGGGGGGGGGGGCAGCCAGTGCCCGCACGAACTTTCAGGGCCTCGTTCGATCAATCAGACCCGCTCCTGCCTATCCTACCCTACCGGTACCTTCACCGTAGAGTAGGGTGTTCCTACCCCACTGCTCGGTCGCCCGCAGTGCAGCTGCCTAACACTGGCGAACTCCGGTCTGCGGTTCGATCCAGCCCTAGACGAGCACGTGGTACTCTTGTTTATGCAGGTTGAAAGTCATATGCACGGCCTATCGGCGGGAGATTTTGGTCGGAGAATGGTGTTTAAAATGGTCCGTAGAGGGCCGATAACGGGTCCGGAAATGGCCAAGAAGGGGCCAATAGCGGGACGGACCTGGGCCAAAATCGGACACGCTCTGCAAACCCAGGTTTACCAGGAGGATGTGCAAAACCGGCGGGTTGATTTCCGAGGATGGCGTACATCAAGTCTTCTTCGGAGAGAGTGTGAAATAGAAGAACGGAAAAAGAAGGGACTAAACCCGTGACTGCAGGTAAGAAATAAGGGAGAGAGAAAACGGCGTGCGCCGGCCGAATATGGTCGACGTGCTAATCGACGAGTTGCGCAGGCAAGGGGACAGCGAAGAGGCGCTCGGCACGGCGCAGAGGCTGGTGGTGGCGCTTTGGGAAAAGCACCACCCCGGGCAGCAGACACGAGAGGACGCACTCAAAGGCAAGGCAGCCGAGCTTTCAGACCGGTTCGAGGCGGTCCTCAACGGGATCAAGGCGGTCGCCGGACCCCTGCAAGACTTCCTCACCGGGGCTATCCCCTCGAAGGACTCCGCCTTGTCCGCCCTCTCCGACTTACTCCGGCTTCTGCAACGCTGGAACTACAACGACGTAGAAGCAAAGGCGCCGAAGGAGCAGCTTTCCACGTACGACTTGTCGCTCCTCGCTGAGCAGCCGGTGCAAATACCCGAACTCGAAACCCTCCGCACCCGGCTTCAAGAAGCCGAGACTGACAACGACGAGCTGGCCGGCGAGCTGCACATCGCCACGCAGAAACTGCATGTGCTGCAAGATGCCGCCAAGTCTTACCAAGCAGACGTCCAAAGCTTGCAGGTACGCGGGGGGAAAGGAAGAAAGGAAGGGGACTTTTCCGAACGGAGCGGAAGACTCAATGCTTTTTTCTTGAACGGACCGCACTGCGGTGCAGTCGTCACCACCCCTGCCGCCGTCAGCGCGCGATACACGAACGCGTTATCTGTCTTCAGCAGACCACCGGTGTGGCCAAAACCCTTCGCACGTCTGACACCTCCGTCCCCGCCTGCCAGCTCTCGCCATACAACCGTCCGATTCTCCGCCCCCTCATGATAGGGTGCCGAATCCGTGACAGACTTGGGTACCCCGAGTCTGTCACGATCCCGAGGACCATCCTCCACTTCGACCTCTCGTCCCCTGCCAGCTCTTGTCCATAGAACCGTCCGATCCTCCGCCCCCCATGGATATGGTGCCGAATCTGTGGCAGACTCGGGTACCCCGAGTCTGTCACGATCCCGAGGACCATCCTCCACTTCGACCTCTCGTCCCCTGCCAGCTCTTGTCCATAGAACCGTCCGATCCTCCGCCCCATGGATATGGTGCCGAATCTGTGGCAGACTCGGGTACCCCGAGTCTGTCACGATCCCGAGGATCATCCTCCACTTCGCCCTCTCGTCTCCGCCTTCCCGCGCTGCGCATATGTGCCGCTTCTAGACTTTCTAGGAGATCCCGGGCGTACGCGCGCTGGTTTTCCTGCATCTGCCGTACGACGTCCTCCACGCCTGTCCCTCTTTCGTCGTCGCTCCCGTTCATGCGCAACCCTTGTTCGCTACACTAACCGCGAATCTAACCATTACCCTTCCGTACGCCTTCTTTCGCCTGAATCCCCGCAAATCCCGTCTAGCCTAAGTCTCTCCGACACCGCCGCTCGCGAGGGAAGTTGCCGGTTGCTCCTGTTTTAGTACTTGGCAACAGGTCCTCCGCACGCCCAGTCCGCCCTTCGGTGCGAGTTCGCCCAGAGCTTCTCTCACTTCGTTCAAAGTTCTTTGTCCCTCTTTTCCTACTTAAGAACGAAAGAGAGCGCTGGCAGCGTGTTTGGGAGAAGACTAGATAGATGCACTATCACGGTCTCACTGCTGGGCTAATTCTTGCGATCCATCGTGGGAATTCCGCAAAGGCAAACGAACGCTCTCTAGGTATATATCGGTTGGCCGGGTAGGAATTTCTTTTGGTGGCTATCTCGGGGGGGTCACCCCAACGGAAGTGATTTTCTCCCCTTTTCCCCTTTGTCCTAGAAAGCATGTGCCCATGCCTAAGTGAGTAGCCGGCGGAGAATTCCTCCCCGGCACGTACAAACAAACCCCTTAAAAAGGAACCTTTACGACTACGGTCACCCGGAGACTACAAAACCCCGGATCCCTAAGCGAACTTGCACTCTAAAAACGCACGCCTAGTAGGCTACTCTTTTTTGATGAACGTATCTTCCCACACAGAGTCGCATATTGAATCTTGTGGTCGAACTTCGACAAGAAGGCACGGAGCTGCGAAAGCGAGTTCTGAATGATACGAAAGATGGCGACACGTCGCTGCAGGACAAAGTGGTGAAGCTGGAGAAGAGCCTCGCAGAGAAGACGCGGCAGCTCGAGCGCGTGTCGGAGAACGGAGACGAGCTCCTTTCCGGAAAGCTCGCCAGCCGTATCGAGCAGACTCTCGACCAAGTGAACGCGCGGTGCACCGAGATCGGCGGCACCAGAGTTGCGCTGAAGGCGATATACAGGGAGGAACGCCTCAGTCGCATCGACACCGTTTACCACCAGTTCTACCACGGCCGCGGCATGGCGCTCATCTGGGCCTGCATTCGCGAAGTCTTTGCGCGCGAATTCGCACAGCTCCCGGAGCCCGAGCGGGATTTTGCGGCGGCGTTCCATCGAAACGTGGCGGTGGAAGAATCGTCTCTGAGGCAAATTCTGAGCAGCACGTCGCCCGGGGTGGTGGCCCAGTATTTGGAGGAGTGTCGACGGTTGCAGTACAAGCCGAACTCTGGCGTGCTCAGGCGGCTCGAGCAGTGCACGGACAGTGAAAGTCGGTTCGACCTCTCAAGCAATTTCATCACCGACAGAGGGCTGCGAGCGCTGCTCCCAGTCCTGCACAGGTTGCCCAATCTCGTGTCCCTCGACCTCAGCGACAACGGCCTGCAGAACGAGGCCGTTGCGTTGCTGGCCGAGGAGCTGAAGGTGCATCCCGGAATCCGCACGCTTAATTTGTCGAAAAACCGGTTGTCCCGGCCAGCGGCCAAAGACCTCATTCAACTCATTGTGGCGAACCCGAAGGTGCAGTACGTCAGCCTCGACGGGACGCTTATCGACGCATCTCTGCAGGCCCGCATTAACGACAAGCTGCGAGCGAACCGCACTGCAGCCGCGGAGACGCGGAATTTGTGAAGAGCGACCCGCCAAAGGCAAGGAACGGGGCAACGCTTGCGGAAGGGTCAGATGCGAGGAAGGTGTGGAGTGTGCGGTGCGCTTGATGTCTCCGTATCGGGGGGGTCCGGCATTAGTCCACGCCGAACCCGGCTGACCAACACGTGAAAAAGCAGCTTAGACCTCTCAGCGCAGCGGTCCGGACACTGAACTGACCAATTGTTCCATCCAGCCGGGGCCTCATCCAGCTTAATTGTGACGAACCCGAACCTGCAGAACGTCATCTTCGACTTACTGCTCATCTGCAGGTGCGCAGCTCCACGCAAGCGGCAGAGACGTGTGATTCGGTGTTGACTCCGAGCCTGGTTCTGATCATGAATTTGGCAGCTCGTTCATGTTGTGGATTATCTCGTCCTCGACAGCACAACTGCTTCTAAACGCGCAAGCGATGATTCAAAATTCTGATTCTGTGAAAAGTCACCGTCAACTCCCTGCAGTGCGTACAGCGGCGCAGCGAACGTGATCCTTCTGGTGGCACGTAACTAAGCTGGCAATGTGGTACTCATTGGCATCCCAGTTTCTTGAACCTCGTCCACAGAAAGTGGTTCGTGGCTTCACGTGCACCAGCAACGCCGTCTCAGTAGGTCCAGCAGTGTTGGGTGGGGGTGACGACGCTTCTTCGTGTGTCCTTCCGTGAAATGCACCTTTGACGTCGCGCCTTCGGCATGTCTTCGGCTCCAATGTCTAACAGCGGCAAACCTCACTGGGGATGCTGACCATGGCCCGTTCGCTTTTCGTCTGCTTTCGTAGGCCAATCCGGCAGAAAATCGCGGTTTTGGATAAAAGACACAAGAAGGAGTGTTTGAGGTCGTGTACTTGTGTATTTGCGGGAACGCCCTGACATTCATATGCCGTCTCCCAGTAGCAGCCGCTATTCAGTAGTTCGGGAGTTTTCAAGCTCTGTCACCAAGAACACAGCGTGCGCACATGCAGAAAGAAAGAGTTTTGTGTTGTTCATGTTTTCTGTTGTTCTAACCAAAGTGGCGTGCCAGAACCTATGTTGTTTACGAACAAAACGTCTTTTCTTTTCCCGCTCTCTCTTTTACGGTAACAACCGCGGTTGTCATTATCAAAAGTGGCGTACTGAGAAAAGTACCTAAACCGGTGATAGTCTAGACATACGCACAAGCAAGAAATGCCGGATGTACCATCATGTGAGGACATTGACCTCACCGACGTTTATTGGGATGCGATCCCGGTGGCCGAGTTTCCGCCAAACGCCAGGCCGGTTGCCGGACACTCGAGGTGCGTGTTCTTTCCGTCGTGTGACACCACACACGATCCTAACGCGGCAATCGAAATGCTCGCTGTGGAGCCATCGGCCTGCCCCGCTGCCTAAAATCTAGGCTGCGAACTGAAGAGAATAATTTTCGGTTTGCTCTTCCGGAACCCCAATCAGCCTTGGGGTTGTCCTGTCTGTTCCCACAAGGACCAGGAACTGGTTCCGGCCGAACCAGAAGACCTCGCCGTTCTTCCCCCCGATGGGACGCCGAGTCAGCCCGGTGAAATCTCGGATGCACCGGACATCGGACCCGAGATTCCGGAAGCCTTCATCAGGCACTCTGATCCCCTCTTGCCCGACGGCAGTGGACCCAGGAGGGTTGGAACGGACCATACCTATGAGCGACCTCGTTGAGGATTGCATCGCACACGACCCGTCTGATATCGAGGTAGTACGGGATGCGACGAGCAGGAAGGTGCGCTGCTTGGCAGCGATGTTGGCCAACTGGGCAACGGACACCGGAAAGTCCTGAATGGGAGTGCCGCACATGCACGCGGAGTGGCCTACGAGGCATAAGCGGAGGACATTCCCTTTGGGGAGTTCAGCGACCATGCTCTCCGCGCGGCTGTAGCCCGGACGGAAACGGGCGAGAACGTCTGGAAGGCTGCCTCGGCCGTCAGCCCCAAGTACCCCGCGAGTCGTAGCTCTTCCGGCCACACCGGCTCCCGTAGGAGAGGGGCGGTCAAAAAACTGACTGCCGGGAGTGTCGGTTTATCCCACTCCCTCGAACCTGTGTTTTGCCCCCGCGGCTCACCCAATTTGGCGGCGGACCCGCTCAAAATCTGGAGGAACAGTCAGGAGGCCGTATAAGGAAAGGCACCCTCCTGTCAGCCCAGGATGTCCCGCTCTCAAGCAGAACCTGCTCGAGGGCGGTGTCCGGTCTCAAGACCGCCGGTAGGTCTGTCAAATTTGGGGCCTGGAGGCGGCTTTATGTTGACGGTGCGGCATCTTTTTTATTCGTCGTGCGCTGTGCCTTCAGGCTGATGGCGAACATCCTGATGTCGCAGGTTTCCAACGGGAACGTCCATCCGCGCCATCGCTTCGACGTCCGCAGCGCTCCATTTGGATAGCTCTGCGTGCGTCGCTTTGACGTGTTCAGCGGTGGGGGCAGCGTTGTTCTCTCGGACTGCTGACAGTTCCAGACAAATTACCCTTGTCCTGTCGTCTCTGTTGAGCGTCGTACAGGCCGGATGCCTCATCTGTCACTCCCGCCGTAACTTCCGCAGGCAGCTGTTGTTTCGCGATGGCTGCCGCCCTGATCGCACGTGTGGCCCTATGTACGCTCTTTTCGGGCAACATCCAAGATCCTATTTAGGGCAGACTATGTTTTTTTTTTTTGTATAAGCACCTGCTTTGTAGGAAATGCTTGAGGAGACTGCCAGTTGCGATAGATCAAAGGAGGTAAATGTGCTGTCGCCCACACGAAACACAGGTAACCCTGGGTTTAGTGGCGGGCGTAAGCGTTCAACAAAAATGCCGAAGCAACTCGACAGGTCGGGCGCGGTGAGTTGGGTGAAGAGGGTGGTCGGGACTGATGTCCCGTCCCTTTTTTCCTTCACCGCGAACAACCGCCGTCTCTCGACGGTGTTGAAAGTCGCCCGCGAGGTCGAGGGCACCGCGGAAGCCGGGCTGAGGCGCCTCCTGGGCGCCTTGGGCTACACCGACGAGGAGGCCCCCCCGGAGGGCGTCGCCCAGTGGGTACTGGCGTGGCTCGCAGTCGCGTCGGCGCCTTCCGCCACCGAGGGCGAGTTCGCAGACCTGTTGCGCTCGTCCCCGAAGGCCGCGCCCCCGCCACAGACGCCGGGGCACATGCCGCTCCCCGCCACCCCCACCGACTCTACCGCGGCCCTATCTCCGCCGGCGGCGCGCCGCGTTTCGTTCGCTGAGAGCGACGACCCGGATGATGGCGACCTCAGGGACTGCGGCTCCACCGAGGGCAGCCGGGGCGGCGACTCAGACCGCATGGACCGCCTGCAGCGGCAGGTCGAGCGCCTCACCGAATTGGTGATGGCGGCTCTCCCGACGCGCGACTCGCCGCGGCCTGAGCCTGTCCCCGCGGCGACGACTCACCCCGCACGCGACGCGCCTCCTGGTTGCCCCGCGCCTCCGCCGGTAGCGATGCCCGTTGGGTCCTTCCCCGCCGCCGCGGCCACGCCGCTGGACTCCTGTCCCTGCCCAGCGCCCCGTCAGGGGCCGCTCGCAGGCCAGCTCCCGCCACCTCCGCCTCTTATCGACGTCTCTCGGTTACCCCAGGCTGTCCTGCTGCCGGGCTCCTCCTGCGGCCTCTTGCGGGCCATCGAGGACGCCGCGCCGCCAGTGTACCGACACCATCCGTACGCTGAGCTCTACCAGCCCCGCGCCGAGCCCCCCCAGCCCTACGCTGGGTCTTCACAACCCCTTCCGGATTTTCCGGAGGGCCCGCCTTCGCTGGGGGAGGGCGGGTCGGTCCAAGGCTCCCCCACGCTCCTCTCCCCCGGGCCAGAGCTCCTCGACCCCCAGCTCTGGGTCGGCCTCAGCCCCATCGAGAAGTCGCTGGCCCTGGTGCACATCCGCGACTTTTTCGCCGACATCCTCGATGCCATCCCGAGCGTCGCCAACGACGCCCAACATCTCACCAACCACGTCACCACCATCATGCGACTGATGGACGACACCACCGACCCAGACGCCCTCGTCCAGCTGGGAAGGGACACCATCCACCGGATGATGGTCCTGAAGACGGCTCTGAAAGCCGGGTGGTCTCTTGCAGGCAGCCTCCAGCACCGGCATCAGCACGAGGCCGGGTTTCCTCCGTTTCTACGGAGCGTCTTCCAGGCTCTACAGAAAGCCGAGGAGCAGCCCGCCTCGAAGCCGCCCAGGAAGCGCAGCCCGAGGCCCCGCACCCGACACTCGGGCGAAGCTCTTCCCCCCGACGCTCCCCAGGCCCCTCAGCGGACGAACGCAACCAGGAGCAAGGCCAAGCAGTAGACGCCGTGAACCGCTTCCCTCCTCCGGTCTCGGGGCGATGCGGACGTCCCCTCCTCTCGGAGCCCCCTCTCTCACCCGGCGAACGGAACCGTCTTGTCCGGACTGCGAACGCGTACGTGGCGGATGCACTGGCGCTGTCCACACGACGCGGGATCCACTCCGTGTACCGGCGCTTTCTGGAGTTCCGACGTCACTGGGATGCAGAGGCAGATTCGCAGCTCGATGTCCCGACGGCGCTGGTCTTGTTCGTGACCCGTTTGCTCTCTCGTGGAGACATCTGCGCGGCCTCGGCAGTACAGTACGTCGTCAACGTACAGTCGGCCGAGAAGCGGTTGGGGCGGCCTGTCGACAGCCAGCTCGTCAGGGACTTTGTCAGGTCTCTGAAACGGGCCGGCGCGATGAAGCCGTCGAAGCAGGCTGTACCGGTGACGAAGGACGAGCTGCATCTTGCCGTTGCCCTGGAAGCGGACCCCAGGGTGCGTGTTGCGCTGGCTTTGGCCTGGCAGGGTGCCGCCCGCGTGGACGACGTGCTGACGAGAAAGGCAGAGCACGTCACCGAAAGTGCTGGTTTCTGGGCGGTGAACTGGGTGGGCTCGAAGTCGGATCCTTTCCGTCTCGGCCAGGTGACAGGAGTGATTCTTCCTCCAGCCCAGGACCAGGAGCTCCGGACGCTGTTGTCGCAAACACCTCCGGGACGCCTCCTGTTCCCGGACCTCCCTTTCCGACGAGTTGTGACCGCGCTGAAGCGCGCGAACATTTCACTCTCCGGCCATTCTCTCCGGCGGGGCGCCCTGTTTCATCTCCTGAGAAGCGGGATCGACCTGAAGGTGATCCAAAGTGTGTCGCGCCATACGACGCTGAGTGCGCTAATGCGATACCTTCCGGAGGCCGAGGTTCCGCTCGTCCGGAACACCGCGAGGGCGTCGGCGTCCCTTCTCTAACCCTTCGTCTTGAACCCCCTTTCCCGTTTAAGCCGCCCAAGAAGTTCCCCGACCCGTTGGCTACGTTCTACCAGGGGCCGGGAGAGGGTCCCGAAGAAGACTTGCCCCCCTCGATGTTCACTCCCTTTGTTGGTGTTGCTTACGGGGGTGAACTCCTCATCAACAACCTCACGGCCGTCCCTACGCAACGCAGAATCGGCGAGGCTCTCGCGCCCATCTCGTCATCGTTCATGAACCTTGAGAGGTTGACGGCGCTGGACAGCCGGGGGCTGCTGCGCGGTGTGCTGGACGTGGTCCGTTCGTGGGAATCCTTCCGGTCCGCCCTGCTCCCGGGGGCGGAGGAAGCGCTGATGGCATCGGCGATCACACGAACGACGTCGAGGCGCATGCTACGCCACTTCCCGGATCTGGTGAGATATGGCGTGGCAGAGGTCGCATCGGGCGGGTTGAGGGTCGTCCTCCCCGCCTTCACTGTCGACAAGAAGAGCGGTGGGCAGAGGTTCGTGTGTGACGGTCGCAAGCTCAACGCGATCATGGCGCGCCCGCCTCCAATGCTGCTCCCTTCGGTTCACGAGGTGATCGACCGCGTGTTGGCCTCATCGGTGGTGTTTCTCGCGGACGCCCGGAGCTATTTTTATCAGTTCCGGCTCGACGCGGACATCCGACCGTATTTTGGCATGCACCTGGCAGGGCCGCGGGGCCGTTTTGTACAGGCACAACTCGCCGCCATGTGCATGGGCTGGAGCTGGGCTCCGGCGATAGCTCAGAGGGCCTCCCGGGTGCTCCTACCGGAGGCTGACGGTCTACCCTGGGTGGACAACTTTGTCGTCGTGGGAAGCTCGTTGCGGGAGGCAACTTCGCGGTTCGACTCTTTCGTGCAACGCTGCAGGGACGTTAACTGCGAGCTCAACGAAGACGACGAGCAGTTTGGAGCCCCCCTCAGGGAGTTCGACCTCCTAGGACTCCATTTCGAACTCTCCCGGTTCGACCGCCCCGCCCGGTATAGGATGGCAGAATCGTGGGTGTCGAAATTGCTTGGTTCCCCCGAGCTCGCCATGGTTCGGCTTGGAGGAGTATCCCCTCGCCAGTTCTACCGGGTGTTCGGATCTTTGGTCTGGTTCGCGTACACGACACGTTTCCGACTGGCCTACGCCCGATGTTCCTTGTCGTTCCTGCAGAGGCTGGCCTCGACTCTGGCATCGGATCCAGCTGCCTGGGATGTGACGAGGGCTGTGCCGCCCTCGACGGTGCGTGAGGTCGAGCATCTTGTTTCCCTTGTGGAAGAGAATCGCTGGGTCAGTCGGTCAGAATCCTTTCCCTCATCGGTCACTCTCTGGACAGACGCCTCGTCCAAATGGTGGGCTGCGGTCCTCGAAGGGGAATCTGAGCGCGTGTCACAGGGCCCCTTTGTGGAGTTGAGTCACACCCACATCTTTTTGAAGGAACTCTTTGCAGTCCTTCGGGGCATCGAGATGACCGCCAGTTTCCATTCGAACGTCCGCGTAAGGCTCATGGTAGACAACCTCCCGGCGGTCCATTGTCTCAACAAGGGACACTCAAAGAATTTTGCGGCCAATGTCCTTTTGACGAGGATATTCGACGCCGCACGGGCTGCCGGCCTTGTCATCAGCGCCGAGTGGGTTCCGACCGATGCGCAAAGGGCCGACCCCTACACCCGCGGGGTGCTGGCCCTGGTGAGCGACACGCCAGAGAGTGTCTGGTCGCCTCATGCAGAGGATCTTGCTCCGCCCTCAGATTTGGTGTGCCACTGCGTGGTCCCTGGGGGTCCTGATGCGTAAGCGTTCAACAAAAAAGACCCACTTTGTAGTTGTATTGTTTTCTCCCCCTCTAGCCTCCTTCGAAATGAGCACAAGGCAGTCCCTCGAGTATTTTTGTATAAGACGCTAGTCTTAGATTAATATTAGCCGACTAATGATATACTGTGAAACAGGGCCTCCACACAACCGCTCACGCTCTTGCTTACCCACCATCCCGCCCCCTAGCTTTCCGTGTCCTGAGGCGCCACGATGGAAATGTGGCAAACACACAAAGATCATTAACAGTTGGTTCGTTTTCT
Organism: Diplonema papillatum; assembly: GCA_030068145.1. Classification (NCBI taxonomy): domain Eukaryota; phylum Euglenozoa; class Diplonemea; order Diplonemida; family Diplonemidae; genus Diplonema; species Diplonema papillatum. The sequence goes on from JAPJBO010000933.1 coordinate 39,944, forward strand.
ACTTACCCTTTTACGCAGCGGCACTGAGACTGGAGCTAATTGCAGCACGAGACGCACACCCAAAAAGGAAGAGAATATTATTCCGAGACCAGAGGTCAGGGGTTCCCGGATTAGGATGACACATACTACTACTACGACGAGACTAGAGGTCAGCGGTTTATATGGGAAGCTGGCTCCACATGCCTGTGGGGGTGGTTAATTTTTTACCAAGACAGTGTGGTTGCGGAGCTGCACCCAAGGACCGCCCACAGGGGGTGTATCGTCCACAATTTTGTCGAGAAGCCGCGACGTGATAGCATTCATTTTACGTTTTCCGGTTTGCCTCCCTCTTATCCCTCGAATCACTTCCTTCACCAAGGGATCTCTCAGCGGAGAATTGATCCCCAAGAACCGCTGGACTTTTTCGAGCGCTGATATTGTGCGCTCTGCGGTATCCGCATTGGTGTGGATTGCTATGAACCCATGAATTTCTTCGGGGTCAATGGGGAAGTGGGGACATCGTTTGAGGTCCGCGTAGTGGGTCCAGGCCCTTACTGCGACGAAGTATTGGTGCCACGTCTCGCCTTTGACCGAGGATGCCGTGAGCGATTGAACTGCTTGATCGATCGTCGCGCGAGCGGCCAGAGGTGGTAGCCCCTCGAGGTATTCCAACTTGCGCTTTCGACTCACAGAGAAGTCCGTTATCACCGACTCCTCGGTTGCATCGCGTTCCATCTCCGCTTTCAACATGGCGATGACCTCCGGTCCAGTCGGATACTTGCGACCAGACATTTTGTCAGTTGGGTGGGTGGGAGGGGGAAACTTTCTCTGTACGTGGTGTACGTGAGTTCTTCCGTCGAAGACGTTTCCTGAGCGGTCGTAGAGGTTGACTAATCGATAATAAAATATTTTCAGTTCTAAAGAACTGAAAGTTTTCTTTATTATCGTGGTCAACTCTACATACTTGGGGGCGTGATTGAGCCCCTCAGGCTCGAATCACTACGCTGCACATCGTAAGCGGTTCGTCCGTTCGAGAGTCTTCGGCTTGGGACTGCTCGTCTGCGATGGGAAAGATCGGGCGATACACAGAGCCTTTAGTGTTAGATACGCATCTGGTACGCACCGACAATGAAAAATCCAGGTAGCCGACAGAGATGTTTCCATTCCCAACGCAGATCTCTGTCACTAGTTCCCATCGCAGAAGGAGAGATGCGTCGCAGGTTGTTCTCGAGGGCAATTTGTTGGTGTAAGGGAGATAGGGACCAACAACGTTGAATGTATTGTTCGTTGGAAGAAGGGTCACAAGAGCAAGCTGTAAACACCTGATTCAAGCGCAAGGATCGCATCCTTTGTTCAGCGTTCTAATTGAAGTAGCATCTTGTTAAGCTGGCCGAGTTTTCAAGCTCTAACAAGGCTTCTATAGGCCAGTCTCTTCAGAAAAGCTGTCTTACGTCTGGTCAAGCGGCCGGTCGCCCGTTTTTCTCCTGAAATCCGCCGACAAGGGACTCACATCAAGGCCTCTAAAGGCCAGTCCCTTCAGAACTGTTGACTCATAACAAGGCTTCTATAGTCTCTTCAGAAAAGCTGTCTTACGTCTGGTCAAGGTGCACCTGGTGGCCGGGGACCCCCCCACCCTTTTTTCCGGGGACCCCCTTCAACGCGCTCTTTCGCGATGGATCTTTCTACTCCGTCCTCAGTTCGTCTGTGAGGCCTGAAATTTGACGTGCAAAACACAGGCTGAAACCGGGAAAATCTGCCCTTTTGTGGTTTTCTTGGTGCCGTTTTTTCGAAATTCTCTAAGTACGTCTCCCAGCGGATTTGCCTGAAAAACAGCTTTTGGGGGGCATTGGCATTTTGGGGAAAGCACATGGTAAATCGGCCAAATTTGCTCGAATTTTCACTTTTTGGGCCAATTTTCCAGATTTTGGCTGATTTTTGAGTGCACTGCAGGAATCTTGATTTTCGGGGAAACTGACTTTGCTCAAAAGTTGCTAAGTACATTTCCCTGCCAAAAAAGTTTCTCAAGCGAACTATAACTCTAAAAAAGTGCAGGAAAACATTTTGGTGGGGAATGACCTTTTTTTCCGCAAAAGTGGGTTTCGATTTCGAAAACGAGGAGAACGGATTCATCTGGAGGAAACGGAGTACCCACTCGGCACCGGGGGGTCTGGGAAACACCCCAAAAACAGCCCCCAAAACGACCCCCCCCCCCCCCCCCCCCCCCCCCCCCCCGTGAATTACTTTTTACCCCCGACACGTACTTTCCACCCCCCGAAAAACGGGGGGTAAAGAGTATAAATCCGGGGGTATAGAGTATAAATCGGGGGGTATAGAGTATAAATCGGGGGGTATAAATCGATGTCGGGGGGTGGAAATTCTTGTCGGGGGGTGGAAAGTACTTTTCGGGGGGTGGAAAGTACTTTTCGGGGGGTGGAAAGTACTTTTCGGGGGGTGGAAATTTTTGTCGGGGGGTGGAAAGTATTTTTCGGGGGGTGGAAAGTACTTGTCGGGGGGTGGAAATCTTTTGTCGGGGGGCGGAAAGTATTTATCGGGGGGTGGAAACGTTTCGTCGGGGGGTGGAAAGTACTTTTCGGGGGGTGGAAATTTTTGGTCGGGGGGTGGAAAGTACTTTTCGGGGGGTGGAAAGTACTTTCGGGGGGTGGAAAGTACTTTCGGGGGGTGGAAAGTACTTTCGGGGGGTGGAAAGTACTTTCGGGGGGTGGAAAGTACTTTCGGGATTTTCGGGGTGGAAAGTACTTTCCGGGGGGTGGATTGTTTTCTGGAGCGCGGCGGGACACTGTACTTGCACACACGAGAATCGACCCGCAAACCCGCGAACCCGCATATCCGTTCCCGCAAACCCGCATACCCGAACCTGCAAACCCGCAAACCCAAACCCGCATACCCAAACCCGCATACCCGCGTACCCAAACCCGCAAACCCGAACCCGCATACCCGTTCTCGCAAACCCGCATACCCGTTCCCGCAAACCCGCAAACCCAAACCCGCATACCCAAACCCGCAAACCCGCGTACCCAAACCCGCAAACCCGCATACCCGAACCCGCATACCCGTTCTCGCAAACCCGCATACCCGTTCCCGCAAACCCGCATACCCGAACCTGCAAACCCGCAAACCCAAACCCGCATACCGCAAACCCGCATACCCGAACCCGCATACCCGTTCCCGCAAACCCGCATACCCGTTCCCGCAAACCCGCATACCCGTTCCCGCATACCCGAACCTGCAAACCCGCAAACCCAAACCCGCATACCCAAACCCGCATACCCGCGTACCTAAACCCGCAACCCGCATACCCGAACCCGCATACCCGCAAACCCGCAAACCCGCATACCCGCAAACCCGCAAACCCGCAAACCCGGAATCGCAAACGCGCAAACCCCGCATACCCGCAAGCCCGCAGACCTGCAGATTGTGGCTGGAACTGTTTTTGGAAATACACACAGCAAATCAAAGAAAGGGGGGAAAGGTGGAAAATGCAGATCAAACGGGAGTAAAACGTGTACACGCTTATCCGACTCTTGACTTACTATGCCGTGTTCTGAAAGCTGTCGAGGGGCCCCTCCATAGGTTCTCGCATGATTCGTTCGCCTTCGTAACACTATCCGTTTGTAGTACGCTTCGCAATTGTGTTCTTGCAATATCTAGCCGAATGGCGGGTGGCGGATTTCCGCGCTCGTGCGCAAGACACAATTATGCTGCTTTTGCAGTGCAAGCCGAACCCGGTTCGCGACTTCGGTTGCGGAAAAGTGTTACAAAGTCTTCGGCTTTCAGATCCGGATACGCCTTATGCAACATGATAGTTAGAGGTCACTTGAAGGATACCGTGTGCAGCGTTCGAAAGAGTTTGCGTATCTGGTCGGGGGGTGGAAAGCAGTTTTCGGGGGGTGGAAAGTACTTTTCGGGGGGTGGAAATTTTTTTGTCCGGGGGTGGAAAGTACTTTTTGGGGGGTGGAAATTTTTTGTCCGGGGGTGGAAAGTACTTTTCGGGGGGTGGAAAGTGTTTTTCGGGGGGTGGAAAGTACTTTTCGGGGGGTGGAAATTTTTCGTCGGGGGGTGGAAAGTACTTTTCGGGGGGTGGAAATTTTTGTCGGGGGGTGGAAAGTATTTTTCGGGGGGTGGAAAGTACTTTTCGGGGGGTGGAAATTTTTGTTCGGGGGGTGGAAAGTACTTTTCGGGGGGTGGAAAGTACTTTTCGGGGGGTGGAAAGTACTTTTCGGGGGGTGGAAAGTACGTGTCGGGGGTGTTGAGTACATCCCGGCTATGTAGGATGGAAACGTTGGAAACGTTTCCGTTTCCGTTTCCGTTTCCTTCTTTTTGGCGGTGGATGGAAACGCCGTTTCTTTTCAAAAGAAACGGCTGGTATGCCACTAGTATACTGGCTGAAGGTCCGACCGGAAACGTGTTCCGAACGGCGGACCCCGCAATCCAGTGGGAAACCATGGACAAGGAGGCTCCGAAAAGAGGGAGGAAATAAGCATAAGAGTTGCGACCGCGTGGAGCAGACGCAACCACACGCATCCGGTTATGATGACTTTGAGGTCTGCAGCTCTTTATACCAATGGCTGTTGTGGCGACGATGCTCTGTTATGCGAGGCCGTTGGCCAACGCGCTGAAGACGATCGGGAAAGCACATCCGCTTCCAATAATAGACTCTACAGATACGATCGTTCAGCGCCACAGGCTACAAGACCGGGGGTTTTCGGCGGCGTAAGACAAAGAGGGAGTGCAATCAGCATCAGGAGGTGAGAAGGGCACACGTATGCCGGGGCAATGTTGAACCCGCCAGAAAAGCGATGGCCACGCAGTAACGTGTGTGCTAAACATCGCTTGCCACAGTGCACCTTGCATACGACGACGGGTGGCAACTGTCACCGGAAGAGGCGCCATCGGCGGTGCTGTCGGAGCATAGACAACGACGGCAGGAAGAACCACCAACAATGCAGAAGAGGACGGCAGATTCAAAAAGCCCCACTCACATGAGAACGTGGGTTGGAAGCAGCAGAATACGAAGTGGTAGGCACAGAAGAGTGGAATCTGGTGTCAGAAAGCATCCACATGTGACGACATTCTGCATCATTCAGTAGCTTGTGGTTACCTATTTGCTCGTGCCAGATCGCCGACGAAAGAAAGCGGTGAGCACCAGCGACTGCTCTGCACGAACGAGACCGCGACGACACACAAGAAGGGCCGAGCCAAGTCGAAGAACAGCCCAGGAAGGGCCCTGAAGAGTCAGAGAGCCCGCCAGAAGACGGAGGAAGAGAAGTGCCCGCTGGTAGATCAAAAGAAGAAGGTGATCCCGCCCTCTGAAAGGAAAGCCAAAATTTGGCTGGAAACGGACACCCGACGGACACACAGAAGGACCCGCGAAGTGGTATCCTATAGGACCCCTCAGCATGAGGAGCCTTCCGGCGTTTCTTTTAAAAGAAACGGAAACGTTTCCGTTTCCGTTTCCGTTTCCGTTTCCATATTTCGAAAAAACTAAAAGAAACGGCGTTTCCATCCAACTTAGCCCTAGGGGGGGTCAAAAGCTGTCAAAATAGGTCATTTTTTTGGGAACCACATAGGGGCTCCTAAAAGGCAATAAAATTTGGTAAACCGCCCCAGAACCGTATAGAAATGCCTAAAACATGCTTTTTGGCTGCTGAAGTGCCCCGAAAAGGCCTTTTTACGAGTGCCCAATTTTTGGACTCAGGGTGGACACCGTTTGGTACCGGTGTTCTTCTTTTTAGGTGACAACCCCAAAAATAGTGACAGCATGAACCGAAGAAGGAAAACAACACTGCCCAAACCTATGTATTTTTACTCAAAAGACTTTCCTGAGAGTTGGGGATGGTGGGGCTTCGTAGGAGGCATCGACAAGCGACTCAATGAGGTACGGCTTCGTAACGTGCCGCCCCCTCGAGTCCTTGACGTCAGCGCCAGCTTTCGTAGTGGCCTGTGTCGTGTAGCGTGCTACCGCAAGCTGCAGATACCCTGCCCTGAGCTGCTATGTCGTGGCAGCCCTATGAATCCACCGCCGAACCTTTTCGTTCAAGTCCAGTTTTCTATTTTTGTTCAAGCTCAACGTGCGTTGGGGTTAGGTACCAGATACCCCCGGTGACCAGTATTGTCTTCCGTGCGTGTGCAATGCGACCCTTTCGGGGTGGTGTACGAAAGGCGAACTTGAATAAAAGACACTGTCGCGTGCATCCCTTCAACAAAAACGTTGGGATCTGGAAAATCCCACTACGGATGAGAGCATCTCATTGTTTTTCTCGGAAAGACATCGAACTTTGTGAATATCGCCCCAGCAGCAGTTCGGGGAAGAGCTGCTGCCTGCGGTGTCAACAACACCTCAGCTTGCGCAAGACTCAGAGAGCCTTTTGGGACGTTGTTAACCATCCAGACGAGCAACGTTCATAGCTGCCTTCCTCCTGGGTGTCGTTTGCCCTTTTGTTGCTTCCATTTGTGGCTGCCTGCACGTGATTGTAGCCTCATCTTTGCATGGTATGAACAGTGAAGCACACACACAGGCAGCTAGCCGGTACCAAACGGTGTCCACCCTAAAACCATCAACTAATACACCCCCCCCTGGGCCATTTTCCATGAAACTTTCCCCAAAAACACGTTTCCGGGCATTTCTGAGGCGGGTTGCATGTTTTTTTAGCCTTAAACTGCCGTTAAGTCTACAGGCTGAAAATGTCACCATTTTGACGCAAAAAAAGACCTTTTGACCCCCCCTACCCCCCCCCCCCCCCCCCCCACTCCCTCCTAACCCCTAACCTGTGGACCTGTCACTCGTGCGCGTGTCTCTTGGCGCAAATAGGCTAGTAACGCCTGACCTGTTCCAGACGCGGCTCTTCTGAGCAGCGGATGGACGGTGCTTGTTTTTCATTCATTCATTCATTCATTTTTTTTTTTTTTTTTTGGAGCGCGGGACACTGTACAAGCCATGTTGGTACAGCGGGGCTGCCGGTATCCGGTTGCTTCCGGAGCGGGAGCCCAAAAAAATGCTTCTTCAGCACACAGTGAACGCCAGTCTCACTGCGACCTGGGCTGGCCTGCTAGCGAGCAGGTCCGACCAGGTAAAAAAACCCGCGATGCAGTGACACTACCCCCTGCAACAGGGTGGACCGCTTCGTCCGGTCGCGCCCCACCAGATGCAATGACTATTCTTGTTGTATTGTTGTATTTTTTTTTTTTTTTCGGGACTGACTTCCCAGCAGCATGACGATTTAACGAGACGTGGCTGGAAAGCCAGCGGTCAGTTGGGAGACTGGGGCAAGCGAAGTATCGAATACACCAGAAGCTGACCTGGACATGGGGGCAATTCCCCTGAGAACGTTAGCAAAACAGTGCGGAAGTCAATGGAGTTTCTAGTTTCACTCTATCGTTGAAGATAGCGGTGGGTCATTTACATGAGAGGTTGGTTTTTACAACTGGTCAGGTTGCTTCAATTTTAACTGGAGAATGGGGAACACTGGTAAGTCCCGCGACATCTGTAGGAAGAGTAGGAGTCCTATACAATTCTTAGCTGTGAACACATGGGGCAGGAGCGTGGGGTATGGGAATCTAAGGCAGTCGTGTCTAAAGTGGTCAAGAGATGGACACTGGAGAGTAATATGTTCAAGCATGGGCTTGCTTGTGTTCTGGTGGCAGTGCCAACACAGCCCTTGGAGTAGATCATAACTTCGATCATCGTTCCGAAGAAAGTGCTTATTTAAGGGTGTGTGGCCAGTGCGCAAGGCAAAGAGATGATTTTTTCACACTTCTTTCTTTCTTTCCCTCGTCGACCCCCCCCTTCCTATCCCCTAACCTGTGGACCTGTCACTCGTGCGCGTGTCTCTTGGCGCAAACGGGCTAGTAACGCCTGACCGTTCCGGATGCTGCTCTTCTGAGCGGCTGAAGGAACGGTGCTTGTTTTTCATTCATTCATTCATTCATTTTTTTTTTTTTTTTTCAGGCCACCAGGGCACCTTACTCCACTCCTTTGAGGTCCATTTTTGGCAGCGAAACAGCGCCACGCGCCCGACAACAACAGAAGCGAAAGCAAACCCCCCCCGACCGACACGGAAGACCGACTCAACAGGCAAACCTGGCACGCCAGGGTTACCAAAAGACGTCAGAACACCGCACCGGAAAGGGAGGGCGAGCGAAGGACGAAGCCACAACAAAACCAAGGAAAAACAACCATCACTGCACACAACACGCAGAGCCAAGCAGCATATCAGCAGCGAACCAAAGCAAACCCTTGACAAATTACTATCACAGGCAACTGACAGCGCGACAATCGCCGGAAACACACCGACCGCGACTGGTAAAGCCTGGCACGCCAGGACATCATTACCAAAACAGCGGCAAGAAACAAGGGGAGGGCGGGCAAGAAACAATCCCACTGAACCCCCCCACAACCATACCAAGAACGAACGAAAGGAAACAGAAAACAAACAAACGCCCCAAGGATGAAGAGAAGGCACAAGGAACCTTAGCACCGTATCCCCAAGCCTAACCCGGGTGCGGTTTCCAAATTTTTGAAATTGAAATTGAAATTGAATTTTTTTTTTTTTTTTTTTTTTTCAGGCCACCAGGGCACCTTGCTCCACTCCTTTAGTATCGACACAAGGCATACCTGAACCTAGACAGGGAACGACAGGCCAGGGAAGCCTACTACCGGGCGGACAAGGACGGCAACACGACTCCGTTCGTTAGGCTGGTCAACGGCCGGACGATAAAGCGGCACCGGCACTTGACGCCTCGGGCCGAACGGGAGATTCGCCAGCTGCGCACCGGGCATCACCCACTCATCCGGACGATGTACACCCCGGACATGCGCGCGCTCAGCACAGCCGAGCGCGCCCGAACCTTCCGCCCGTGCCCGATCTGCGGGTCGCTCACGTCGAGCCCTGTGCTCCACCTGTTCAAGGTGTGCGCAGACGACGCGACCGCGCCCTTCAGGCTCGCGATGCGCAACCAGGTGGAACACCGCAACAAGGGCGGGTTCCCGAACGCGGCCGACGAACTGTGGTGCACCTTGTTCGAGTACCCCGAACTCGCGCTTGCATACCTGCAGCGTGCGGGAGTACTCCCGCACTACACCATCCTCGCATCCTCAGCGTCCGAGCCCGAGCTCCAGTCGACTCAAAGCGTGCTGGACGCCGCCTCAGACATCTCGTCACAGGCGGAAGACATGTCGGACGAGCAGACAGTTGAATCGCAGCAACCGGAAGGCGATCTGGTTATGGTGGCCGAAGCGGACGACTGGCGGCTCTAGAAGCTTCTACTCTGGCTGACTTTTACTCCTTTCCCTCCTTCCCAACACCCCTCCCACCTCTACCAAGGCCCCGCACAGCCCCGTGATAGAGTCACGGAGTGAGCCGCTTATCGAAGTAACAACCCCACACCGACGGACGAGAACCCGGAACGCCAGACCGGTGACCGGCAACCACAAACACAGCCGCCAGCCAGGGCGACAACAGAGAACCGGTTGTTACTTCGAGCTGCAGGAATGCCCACTCCTCACCAAACGACTAACAACTGTGTCGGAAACAAGGCCGGGGAGGCTGGTGAGAACCACTGTCACCAAACAACCAAACAGTTTTCTTTTGCCGCGGCGGCACCACGGATTCGTCACCCGGCCGTACAGGCCCCGATGGGGAGAAGCCGCGCAGGTGCTGGCGGCAAGCAAGAAAAGCCCACCCGCAGCGACGCGAACGTAGTGGGAGGAAAGGCACCCCGAGCAATCGGAAGGAGCCACCCACAAGCACCCACAGACACGCAACCACCTACACAAGTACGCCGAAGTTCAAAAACTTGAAGACATGCAATGATGGAACCTCCGCTCAACTGAACCTAGTGGGCGCAGGGAAGCCACCGAGCGAAAAACGAACAATCAAGCAAACACTCTTTTCTTTCTGCTTTCACCCAAACCGGCAAACAAGCGGCCCAGTACAGCCGGCCTAACCTCGAAGCCGGCTCACAGAGCGGCTGTTCTTATCTTAGAATCGCGGTCCGTTGGGCCGGTGGAAAGGAAGGTGCCTGATCAGTGATTTATATATGGGTCTGGGGCTCGGGGCCACCCCGAGCGCGAAAAAAAAAAAATTGAATTAATTTTGGGCTGGGGGTTGGGGTAGGGCCGGGCACTACCAACCGGGATCAGCGGGGGTGAGCCACAGGGGAGGGACGAAGCCATGGCGAAGCCATGGCGAAAGCCATGACGGAGCCATGGCGAAGCCATGGGGGCAGGAAGAGTAAAAAGGAGGCGGGGAAAGAGGAGGCAGGAGGGGAGGGCCAAAGGGGGTGGTGGGAGGCGAGACGTTGACTACCAAGTCTAACTAAATTTGGATCCAAAATTGAACGTTGACTACCAATTCTAATTAAATTTGGATTCAAAATTGGACGTTGACTACCAATTCTAATTAAATTAGGATTCAAAATTGGACGTTGACTACCAATTCTAATTAAATTTGGGATCGGAAATTGAACGTTGACTACCAATTCTAATTAAATTTGGATTCAAAATTGGACGTTGACTACCAATTCTAATTAAATCTGGATCCAAAATTGAACGTTGACTACCAATTCTAATTAAATTTGGGATCGGAAATTGGACGTTGACTACCAATTCTAATTAAATTTGGATTCAAAATTGGACGTTGACTACCAATTCTAATTAAATTTGGGATCGGAAATTGGACGTTGACTACCAATTCTAATTAAATCTGGATCCAAAATTGAACGTTGACTACCAATTCTAATTAAATTTGGATTCAAAATTGGACGTTGACTACCAATTCTAATTAAATTTGGGATCGGAAATTGGACGTTGACTACCAATTCTAATTAAATCTGGATCCAAAATTGAACGTTGACTACCAATTCTAATTAAATTTGGAATTCGAAATTGGACGTTGACTACCAGTTCTAATTACATTTGGGGTTTGGCATCAGACATTGACTACCGGTTCTAATTGAATTTGGAATCAATACTGGTGCGGAAATTCTTCGCTGTATCGTACCGTGCGCTGGGGGGCGCTGCCCCCCAGACCCCCCCCCAGGGGTACCTGTAACTCGGGGCCCGGGCCCTGGAAAATTTTCCAGGGCTTTGGCCCTGAGCGATTACCAAAGGAAAAACTCTCTGGTACGAGATGCAATTCGTTTACAATTCCATTCCAGGGCCCCAGACTGTCCTTGAGCTCAACGGATTCAAAAGCGTTCAAAAACGTCCTCGGAATGTATTTTTCGACACAGCCACGAAACCTGAAGGAGGTTTTCAGGTTCTGGCAGGTCTAGCTGGCTGTCTAAAGGGTACCACGGCTCAGTCACCCAAGGTCACAGGTGGCAAGGTGGGTGTTGAAAAAAAAAAATTTTTTTTTGGGCCGGAATCTCTAAAAACTCGCATTTCGGAAAGTTTTTGTCCCACATTTTTCCCAGGGCATTTTGACCATTTCACCTTAGAGCCTCCGCCCGCTCAGCCCCTATGGTAAATGCACGACTGTGAGCTTTTTTTATCAAATTTTATCAAGTTTATTTCTTGATTTTTTCTCGTCTTGCTCTCCGCTTGTTGTGGAAGCTGCAATATTGACGATTCCATCCTTGGATGGCGTGATTACCGTGGGCCTGGACCCTATCTGGACCCTAGCGCTAACCCGGGGCCCGGGGCCCGGGCCCCGGAGACCCTGGATTTACAGGTACCCTTGCCCCCCCCTCTCTTACAAATTAGCTTAACCATTTTGTCTGATTCTTATTACCAACACTGAGATTGGGTTGTGTTGGGCTGGGCTGGCATGGTAGTGCTTGACTACCAATTCTAATTAATTTTGGATCCCACACAGGACCCCGAGGGCGAAAAGGACTTTTCTACAGAGGAGGAAAAGCTATATAAACCCCTGTGCCTGATGGAAAAAAAAAAAAAAAAAAAAAATTTTTTTTTTTTAGTTCGGGCCACCAGGGCACCTTACTCCACTCCTCTGAGGTCCCCTGATGGGGATGGTTATGGTGATTTTTTCCCCCCCCCCATGGAACAGTGCTCGGACCTCTCCTGTTCCTCTACTACATCGATGATCTCGGTACGGAGCTTGAACAACTCCGCTGCCACATCCACGAGGACAATGTCGGGGCCTCCATCACCTTCTCGTTGTACGCCGATGACGATGGAGTAGCTGTCGAGGCTCGGACTTTCGCCGCCCTCGAGCGGTATACCCAAGATGTCGTCGACGTGGTGGAGCGCTGGACGGAGAACGCGCTGATGGTCCTCTCTAAAAGGAAGACCAAGGGTGTCCACTTTCTTGGAAGGAACGCGGTCCCCGGTCCCCCGCCGAAGATTGTGTTCAAGTCGACGCAGCTGGACATCCCCGTCCCCGCTGAGGATGTCCGGCGACTGGTGTCGGAAGAGCGAAAGGTAGTGGGACTCGGGGCGCCACACGACGGCAAGACGGTGGTCAGCGTCGTACGTAAGGCCTCCGGTGGCACCCTGCTCAGGGTGGTGGAAGAGCTGCAGTGGGTCGAAAGCGTAAGGCTGCTCGGCCTAACCATCGACCGCGAGCTTACCTTCCACCCCCACCTCCGCCGGGTCATCGAGGTGTTCTCTCTGAGACTCAACTTCCTCCGGCACCTGGCCGGCAAGGACTACTGCTTCAACGGCACGATCCTCCGCACCCTCTATCTCACATACGTGCTCCCCACTTTCACGTACGCGCTCGGCATTTACGGACCGTACATCCTCTTCGCAGCCGGCCTTCTTGCAACACTCGGACGCCTCCATCGCCGTGCACTCGCCCTCATCCTGGGCTGCCGTAAAGGCATCTCCAATTTTGCCGCTCAACAAGAGTCCGGCATCCTCCCTATCCGGTCCCTTGTTGAATACAAGATCGCGGCCCTCCGGGAGAGGCTGCGGCACAACAGGGCCCTTTGGACGCGCGAACTATCACTCGACACGCGACTGAAGACGACGTACGACCGGGTCACAGTCAAGGCGGGCACAGACCAGTGTATCCGGCAGGCTCGTATTCCCAACCGTTTCGCCCCGTGGACTCCATGCCCCGGCGTCACGATCAACACCGCCCTGAAGGTGCGCAAGAATGCTGGCGCTGCTGAGAAGAAGCGAGCCGCAGAGGTACAACTCGCGACGCTCCCGCACCCACACTGCACCGCCTGGTCGGACGGCTCTGTTGTGAGCGGCAACCCTCCGCCGCCCTCCATTTGCGACGCCAACGCCAGTGCCACCCTTCGTTCGTGGTTACGCAGCACCAACGACCGGTCTACCTGGGGTGGCTCCGGCTTGTACATTGAACTGGAGCCTTCGGTTCCCATAAAGGCAGACCACGGCCTGGGTCAGCACCTGACCACTACTACGGACAACTGCCGCACTGTCGAAGCCGGATTCCCGGCCGGTCGTCACCCGCACAGCTACCGCGCCGAGGAGATGGCTCTCGTCATCTGCGTGAACGTCCTCAAGCGCCTGCTCCCTCTGACCACCACGCCCCTCAACATCCTCATCATCAGTGATTCGCAGTCGCTCCTGCAAACGCTGAGCCACGGCCCGCTCTGCCAGACGCAACCCGGGCCAATCCACATCTGGCAATCGCTGGCCGAACTCGAAGCGCGGGGCTACACCATCACCCTGCAGTTCGTTTTTGGCCATTGCGGTCTTGCCGGCAACGAGAGGGCTGACGGAATCGCCAGACGGGCCGCTGAGACGTACATGCGGGAAGCGGTTGCGGCTATGGCGAGGAACCTCCCCCTCCCTTATGCGCCTAAAGTCTGCACCACGACCGTTAACGCCCGCCACCGTGCCGTCCTGTGGATGGAGAGCAGCGAAGCTGGAGCTCGGGAAGCCGTGAGTAGAGCCGCCCGCCTACAAAACCCGTCGTCTTTCTCGAGGTTGGTTTTCGGCCGCCGCATCCCACGACCCAAGCACCTCACACCGCGGGCCGAAAGGGAAGTGCGGCAAATTCGCACCGGCCACCACCACCTCGTGATGACGATGTATGCTACCAACTGGCCAACCCTCACGAGAGCAGACCGCAGGGAACCGCACCTCCCCTGTCCCATGTGCGGCACGAGGTCGCTGGCCCCGCTCGTTCACCTCTTCATCGGCTGTGACGCCCCCGCTGCTCAGACCTCTCGGCTAGAAATGAAGAACGGCCTCGAGGTCAGGAATCGTCTCGGTAGGAGGTCGCCGCCCGTGGACGCCATGGAGTTCCTCTGGGCCGTCCTGTTCGTGTTCCCGGAGCTCGCTCTCGCCTATCTGCAGGGGAGCGGCGCTCTCCCGAAGTACACCATCCTCGCCGATGAGACGGCCAGTTCGCATCCCGCCACTGCAGCCGTCGACCACCCACGCACCTCCGAAGTCTCCTCGCGGTCCGCCGACTCAGAGGATGCCGTACCTCTATAAGCGATCGTACAGAGATTCGAAGCAGGGGTCGCCCCCCTTCCAAGAAGTCCTCGACGCTGCTGTTAGCATCGCGCTCGGCCCTCGGCCACCGCTAACGTAACTTGGCTAGATCTTCGAGATGAGGAAACAGAACCCCGATACTTTGCAGTGTAGTTGTGTTTCGGCACCCGGTCTTTACTTCGGTAAAGCCCTACGGGAATAAGCCTGATCATCCACATTGTGAACCACAAGAAGTACTGCTACGGAGCCGGGCCCGTCCCCTATTTTGAACTGTATTTGAGCATCGTCGCGACAACATTGAACATACGTTATTGTATCATAACCGTGCTTACTGCACGAGCTCCCAACGTCATGTGGCCCGCGAAACTGCGGCCTCACTTCGGGTCTTCCCCCTTGCGGGCATGCGGAAGGTTCATGCCCAAGTCCAACCCTCTCGGAGTTGGACCATTATACGAGCCAACGTCGCGATGCTTCCCGGCCGACAAATAGGCCAGAAGGGGCGAAGTCACGCCTTATGTGTCACCCAACGTCTCGAGGCCTTGCGCCCGCAACGGGTCTTCCACCAGGCCTCACTCGATCGCCACCTGGCAGATCGAGTGAAAGGCTCAAAAACTGGACACCCACTCACTTATCCTTGTTCCATAGTCCATCCCTATCTCTCTTACCTGTGTCTTGTGTCTCTGTGGCCTGCCTTCCGGCGCGAATAGGCCTGTACCGCCTAACCCGAAAACTCGACGTGCTCTCCCGAGCGCGTAAAGAAAGTGGTGCCTCTTGCAAAAAAAAAAAAAAAATTTTTTTTTTTTTTTTTTTTGTTCGGGCCACCAGGGCACCTTACTCCACTCCTCTGAGGTCCCCTGATGGGGATGGTTGGGAGACCATACAATCAAGTATGGAAGCCATCCTTTACTGCGGAGCAATTTCCGCTAGCAGTACAAGTACTGTGTGAACTAGAGCTTTCATCTGGGAGTTCATCCCCAAACGCCTGGAGATTTTTATTGGTGGACTTTATTGGTATGGGAGTTTGGTTGGGAGGGAAAATGGGAAAACCGCTATCACACTCGGTCAGTGTACCGCCCGAAGTGAAGAAAAGGTGGCCGATCGCAGTGCTGACGTGCATTTGCCTCGGCCTCCTGCTGCTCGTCGAAGCCGAGTTCTCCGTCACTGAGCCGTTTGTGACGTCCAACTGCGAAGTGTCGTGCTGGATCGGAACGTCCCTGACGCAGAGTCCGTGTGCCTTGAGCGAGGGGATCGGCTGCCACACGTCGACGGACCTTATGAACTGGAAGCTCCTCAACGAGACCATGCACGACACGTCAATTGTCAGCAGCGTTGGTACGCCGCCGTGGTGGATCGAACGCTCGGACGACCAGCATGGAAACGACGGCGGCGACTACGACGCCAGCCGGTGCGACGCGCCTGTCGGAACCTTCGCCGCCACGATCTCCGACGTCCCGGTTGCAACGTGCTTGGTCGTCGTGCGAGTGGTAGCGGGCCCCACCGTCGTGCCGACGGCAGATGCGCCGTCGACCGGAAGGCATGCCGCATCTGCATCTCCCTCGCCCCCTAGAGCATACGGCGGCTGGTTCGAACGCGACCGCTACGGCTCGCACACTGCTGTCGGGTGCTGCGAGGACCGCCCCTGGACGCGACCTTCATCTGTCACTGCCGCCGACACCGTTTGGGATCCCCTGATCCTCCCTGACCTTACCCACGCCATCGACGCGCCCTGCCTCCCGCGCCTACCGCAGCCCCCTCGTTCCATACTACGGAGTCTGCCAGCGAGACAACGAAGGTTGATGAGGGCGGCTGTCAGGCGCCGGAGCACGCTCCGAGCTCAACGTGCCACGCTCGAAGGCACCACTGACAACGTCCTTGTCCCCCACGCTCGTGCATCACCGTTGGTCCTCGGCGGCGGTTGTACGCAAAACACGTCTGTTGCGGTCAACCCCGTGCGACCCCCGCCCTCGACTACAACGCTCGCAACAACGTCCGCCCCGCCTGCCCCCGACACTCCTGCACTGCTGTCGTTCTGGGTCTGTGACCCCTCCGGCAAGCACCGACACTGCACGGTGGACAGTGAAACTGTCGTCGGGGACTTCTTCGCGCAGTCGACTTGGTTTGACCCCGACGTGTGCTGGATTTCGCAGGGAACCAGGCAACTAGTCCTCTCGGACTCCTTTGCCGAGAACGCCGTCAACCGCGACGACACACTGACCGTGATGGTCAGGCTCCTCGGGGGAGGTGGCCGAGGTAGTTGGCGCGGCGGCAAGGGAAACAGGGGCGGTAGGGGCGCTGGGTCCTCGGGTACCAGCGTGCCAAGTGCCCCCGCTGGGGATGCGAGCTCCGGGACTAAGGGGCACAAGGGCGGAAAATCGCGCAGGGGGAATGGACCACCCGATGGCCTCGTGTGGAGTGATGGCGCAAGGGACTGCGATAAAGCTGACCTGTATCGCGACTGGGAGTTCCCTGAGATGCGCTTTCGAGCCGTCTTCCCCCTGCACGTGTTCGACGGCGACGTCACCCATGCGTCATGGGAAGAAGTGTCGGGCTCCCCGTTCCAGTGGGGGCAGTACTACCTGCACAGCGTCCTGACCCGCGGTGCAGTTAACTCGTGCTGGGATGCTGCAGCCAAACAAGAGTTCTCCCGGGGCGAAGTTTACCAGACCTTGGAGATACACTTTTCGGCCAACGCAGCAGATGAAGTCGACATCTTGCGCGCAAGCGGGTACCAGGGTGCGTACTTTGAACCGCTGAACTCGCAAGATTACCGTGTCCTACTGGTCCCGGATAGGGCGGACATGGGGGAAGTCAGCAGCATCGCAGCCAAGATAGACCATCTCCAACTGGGTCTTTCTTACTGCAGAGGGGAATTGGGTGTTCGAGTCAGGGCATCCTCGTACGCCGAAGCCCGTCAGCTGTTACCGGATTTACCCGCGGAGATCGCCTATTTCGCGGTGGCTGGCATCCCCTGCGGTTCGAACGCAAACACGCTGCAACGGAACTTGACGCGCTTGGGGTGGAACGTCACGCCTTTGTTCAAGACGGCCAAATCGGGACGATACGCCGAGTGGGCTGTCAAGTCCGAGACGCTCCCGGGAAGGTTTGACTGCGATCTCCTCAACGGCATGCGCATCACCATCAAAAGGGTGGATCGGTACCCGATCCAACCCTCCAGACATATCGCGTCCGTCCGCCTCTCGTCCTCATACAGAGACGAATCGAACACGCTGCGTTGTGACGTACATGAAGGTTCAACACCGGTTCCGTACAGCGTATTCCTCGAGCGTTACGGCAAAGCTGCCAGTACCCTGTGGGAGCTTGCTGGTAAGAGCAGTACCACGGATGGTGCGGACGGATCTTCCTTTGGCAACGACGGCACCCCTCTAGCCGGCGGGAGCGAGGTCGGGCTGACGTCCTATGCAAAAGCGACTCTGCGGCCTTGCAGCTCGCCCCCGCCGGCCCGTGCAAATCCCACCTCATCGTCCTCACCGTCGTCCTCGCCAGTTAATCCGCCTAGGGCTGTCGCCGACATCGACGAACTCGAGCTGCAATCCCTGGTTCGCAGCCTTGTTAAAGAAGCAACCTCGTCCACTGCCTCCGCACCTGTTCCGCGGGTCGCACCCCTGCCCGAACAGCCCCCCACGCAAGACGCAGCCGCGTTCAAAGAGTTTGTCGGCAGCATAGTGCGGGAGAGTGTTGCCGACATGGAGAAAAAGCGTGCTCCCACCCTTGGTGCATGTGAGGTAGCAACCCTGGTCGAAAACTCTGTCGGAGCATGTGTCGCGCAGAAAGTGTCAGAGGCCGTCGCTGGTCCGCTCCTCGAAGTCACCGCTCAACTGAAGCTGATGGGGGAACGGATGACGACGCTTGCGGCGAGGGTGGATGAGGTCCAGTCGTCCTCCGCTGGTAAGGGGGCTAACAAGGGATCGAAAATGACTTCTCCATCCCCAACCCCTGAGCGCGACATGCCCTTAGTGGTACACAATGGGCCTAGCCCGGTTCAGGGCGCCGGCAGCTTGGTCAGTTCAGTATTGGCCCAGCCTCTGGTCAACCGGCCCCTCAGGATAGACGCGATGAAGGTCGGCATGCCGGTCCAAGAGGGCAAAAACGTGAAGTTGGTGGCAGCCATTCACAAGAAGCAGAAGGCTAACCGCCCTCGATCGCGGAGTCTTACCGCGTCCACGCCGTCGCAATCCAGTGACGCCCCGCTGAGCGGCTCCAGCCAACAGCTCCTTTCGAAGGTTTGCGGCACTCCGGACGATCCTTCTTCGTTTCGCTCCGTCTGCCACATCGAGAAGGAAAAGATGTAGTCGCAGACGCCCCAAGCGACGGAGCCGCAGGAGCGCAAAGCGCGGCAGAGAGCGGGCACCGTGTGTGGCGCGCGACGGGGGCGCGCCGCACTGGACTGATGCCCTAACCATCGCCTCCACCAACTGCCGCTCCTACAACGCCCGTGAGAACATTCCTACGAGTCTGGAGGAGATCAGCAGAGGAGTCCAGGAGTTGCGGCCCGATATTGTTCTCCTCCAAGAGTCCTGGCTCTCCGACGAGTCTCTGCCCCCGCACCTGGACGGTTACGTTTTGTTCCGCCGGGACCGCGGAAGCCGTGGAGGGGGCCTTCTCACGTTCGTAAGGGCTGATCTCGCAGCGTCCTTAATCCCGGGCGCCTCCTTCGGTGACGACTGCTCCACCGAGTGTCTTGGCGTCTTGGTCAAACGCGTTGGACTACCTCCGCTAAGGCTGCTGAATGTGTACCGCCCGCCAGGATCGCCCGCCTTACTGCCCGAAAACCTTGAATCGCTCGAGCTCGACGACACGACTATCATTGCCGGGGACTTGAACTTCCACCATCCGCAGTGGTCGCGTGGGGCACCTAACTCTGGAGGCTCTACGCTGTTCGACTGGCTGCAGGAATACCCCGCGACCGTGCACAACGACCCGTCGAAGCCCACAAGGGAGCCCACATCCGCCAGGCCATCATCCACCGATGTTGTAATCACCGCTCGCCCTCCTGAGCAGCTGATTCTCGACTGGACGACGCTGCCGCCCTGGGGTAAGTCCGATCACAAGGTCATGGTGTTCCGAGTTGCCAGGGGACATCGTCAGAAAGTGCTGAAAAGGCCCCCTCACTACGTGTGGGCTAAAGCCGACTGGAAGGCGTTCCTGGAGGATGTCGAACAATGCTGCCCGAAGGGTCACATCCCCTCGATCCAAGCACGATCAGACGGGATTTCCGCCGCGATCCGTTCTGCCATCCGCGAACGTGTGCCCAGGGCGTCCGGAAAGGGCCCGCACAGACCATGGTGGTCACCCGAGCTCACACAACTGGAGCGGCTGAAGAGATCGGCGTTAGAAGCATCAGAAGGGGACCCTTTTGACGCCGACAAACTCGAGGAGTACGGTCGCGCTAAGGAGGCGTTTTCGGTTTCTGCTCATGCAGCCAAAGGACGGTACTGGGACAAGGTGGTGGCTGGAATCAACTCCGGCACCGACCTCAGCTTCCTGTACCGGATCATCCGTTCGATTGATGGCCGATTCCAGAGGAACCTGCTTCCCCCACTGTCTGACGGTCGCAGCCAGTACACTTCCGGCAAAGGGAAAGCGGATTTGTTGGGCAGATGTCTCGCTAACACGTGCAAAGCTGTGGTGAGCGGTGCAGCTACCCCTTTCGAACCAACCTACGGCCCCGAACTCGAACCGGACGACGGAATCCGCGGCGCCACTGGAGAGATCACCCCAGACGAACTGGACCGGGCAATCGATGATCTGAAAAAGAAGGAGAGCCTCGATCCGCAGGGGCTGTGTTCAATGGCTCTGAAGAACCTCGGACCTGAGGCCCGCAACTCCATGCTGCAGCTCTTCAACGAATCTTGGAGGAAGGGTGAGATCCCACGCCAATGGAGGGACGCTCACATGGTGCCCATCCACAAGCCTGGTAAAGATCGTTCGTCACCGCTGAGCTACCGACCGATTGCGCTAACCAGCGTGTCGGCAAAGCTCATGGAAATCATCGTAAAAAACAGGCTCGTCTTCATCACCGAGAGCCCTGATTTCCCGACGGTGATGCCGTACTCGGTCTTCCAAGGCGGCTTCCGAGAGGATAGAGGAACTGAGGAGCAAGCTTTCTCGATTGTCGCCGCCCTGGACGAGGCGCGCCGATTGAACCAATTTGCGTGCTTCCTCTCGTTTGACCTCATGAGTGCATTCGACACCGTTGATCACGACCGCCTGCTCCGAATCCTCGAGAAGAGGGGAGTCCCACAACGTTTCGTGCTCTGGCTACGTGCTTTCCTCGAGGACCGCAGGGCGCGCTTCAAGGTGGACGGGGTACTTGGCCAGTCCTCGAAGCTGCAGAGAGGTGTCCCCCAGGGAACGGTCCTGGGGCCTGTTCTATTCCTCCTCTGCATCGACGACTTAGGGAGAGACATCCTCAAGGTCAAAGACAACGCTGCTAACTTCAGCCCTGAAGCTCAACGTGCCAAGATCACTCCCTCACTGTATGCTGACGACACCGGCTTCGCGATCTCTGCGGACGAACTGGACGGCCTGGCGAAGTGGGCACAGGATGTGATCACCCTGGTTGAGGAATGGTCGACTCGCGCGAAGATGCAAATCTCACATGAGAAAACAAAAGGAGTCTTCTTCAACTGGAAGAGGCGCGACTCCTCTGCTGCTCCTCACCTCGTGTTCGATTCCACCACCGCTGAACTCTGTCTCGACCCCCAAGACACAAGCTGGGGATTCAAGAACTGCAGCTTCGTTTCGAATGGCGACTTGAAGGCACATCACGGCAAACACGTCGCCGCCCGCAACGGAATCGCGGTCAGGTCGCAAAACGATCTCCGTCCAAGATGTGCAACTTCCAAGGTCAAGGTGGTTACCTCCCTGCGGTGGGTCACACAGCACCGCTTCCTAGGCCTGATCATCGACAACAACCTCTCCTTCCGCCCGCACGTGGAAAACGTCTTGGAAAGGCTGTCGGAGAGAATGATCATCCTGCGGAGAACGTGCATGAAGTCCTGGGGCCTCAGCGTCTGCACGAACCGCAAGGTGTACCTGACGTACGTCCTCCCGGTCGTAACGCACTGCCTTGCTGCTTACGGTCCTTTCCTACTCCCCAGCCATGGTTGTCCCAATCCTCTCCTTCTGGCTTTACTCGAGAGCCGACACAGAGTAGCCCTGTCGTACGTACTGGGCTGCAAGAAAGGGGTGTCGGCCTTCATTGCGCAGAGAGAGGCCCGCGTGCTCTCGATCCATGGGTACATCGAGTACAGGCTTGGCACCTTGTGCGAAAAGATGTCGATGCGGCGTTCTGTCTGGTCTGAGGTGCTGGACACGCGCAGTCTGCTGCTCTTGAAGTTCGCGGAACTGAACACGCGCGCACGCCTCAACAAAAGGAGCCGTGAGATCCCGATGTACCGCCCGTTTAAACCCTGGGAAAGTGTCCCCAAGGTGACGGTACACAGCACGCTCGACAAAAAGCGGTCGAAAGACCCGGCCGTCAACAGAAGAACGGTGGCAACCAGGCTGGATTCACTCCCCAAGCCCCACCGGATAGCATGGGCGGACGGCTCCGCCCGGACGGGGGCTCGGCTGCCACTGTACACGGGACCAGCCGAGCTGAAGCCGTGGGCCATCAACACTACAGACCTCACCGTGTGGGGAGGCGGCGGGGTCTATGTGCAGAAACCATTCGGCGACCGTGGCCCGGACTGGAGGCGACCGGTGGACGGTAACGCCATCGCTTGGACTTGCCCGGTCGGGGCCCACTCGAACAGTTTCCGCACGGAGCAGGTCGCTTTCCTCAATGCGGTTGAAATCCTGGATGAAGAGACCTCTCGGGAAGCAACCGCGCAGATGGCATTCGATGAACCTAAGGTGGCGTGGGTGCTCAGCGACTCGCAGTCGCTTCTGAAAGACCTCGCCCCCGGCCCCCACCGACAGAAGCGGTTCATGAACCAGCTGATCTGGCTGAAACTTTGCAACATCGCCAGGAGGGGGTATATTCTGATCCTGCAGTTCGTGTTCGGTCACTGCAAGCTCCCCGGGAATGACCGCGCTGACAAGCTGGCGAAGAAGGCTGCTCTGCTAGCCCGCCAACTGACGCAGTCCCCCGACCTGACCCTCGCTGCCGGAGTTTCCCGCCCGCCGCCGCTCTCGTACGTCGAAGCGACAAACCGCTTCAAGCTGTTTTTGCTCAGGGAGGACGGCGAGAGGGGAGCTAAAGGTGCGATAGTGAGGGCTCGCCGCCTTGCTGTAGGCATGCCGTTCGTGAAGATCGTTGGGGGACGCAAGATCCCAGTGCCGGACAAACTGACCGTGAGGGCAGAGAAGGAAATCCGCCAGTTCCGAACGATGCACCACGGTCTCTTTATCACCCGGTACTTTACGGGGTATAGGAGCCTCCCGGCCTCAGAGCAGGAGCAGTACTTCCGACCCTGCCCCCTCTGTGGACACCGGGTCCATAACTTCCTTCCACACATTTTCATCTCGTGTCGGCACGCGGAGTCGGGAGCAGCACGGGCAGCTATGTGGGACGCAGTTGGATTCGACAGGTCAGCCGCGATCGAAGTTCGCCTATGGGAGCTGCTCTTCAAGCACCCGGAGGCAGCCCTGCGCTACTTGCAGCGGATCGATGTCATCCCGACATATGCGATACTGCGCAAGGACGCGGAGGCGGCTCGACCCCCATCTCTGGAGAGTCAGGAGCGAGAAGAAGAGCCCTCCCCGTACCTCTCCACTCGCACACCGGTCTCGTCCCCTGCGATGTCGTCGTCGTCCTCCTCGACGGAACCTGGCAACACGGGGGATGACGAACTAACTCCTCTCCCCAGCCAGTGGCGGCCGCGGGAGAGCGACTCTGAGTCCGGCTGACGCACTGAAGGCCGAAGGCATTGCACGACGCCGCATTCGAAGTCGACGCCGACGTGCCCGCACGGGCTTTAGCCACCTTCTTTGGGGAAAGATGGGGAAAAGTGTTTTGTTTCATTGAAAGAAGACCGCTCCGCGGTCGAGCCGCGGTGCTCCAACGGCCTTTCCTGACCACCCCGTACCGGGAGAGTCAGACTGTGCCCGGTCACAGACCGCTGCAGAAAGAAAACTGCAGGAGAGTTGGGACTTGTGCGAGAGGCACACAACTAGTGTCGGACCTTACACGGTCCAACCGCCGACGACACATTGCCCCTCCAATGTCGGGCCCGTAGCCCGCAACAACCAACGTCTTTTTTTAACGAACTCGGTGCATCGTGGCAGCCCTCCTGACCAACAAGCACAAGGTCAAAAACTGGGCGAGGCAGCTTATATCCGATCACTGGGTTGCAGATGAGATCCGTCGCGGGCACTGCCGTCACTGACGGCTTCAGGAACGGGCAACAGCGCCAGCGTCGACAACCAAAAAACGTTCTCACCAACTCCCCGTGCCCTACCTCTCGGTCCACAACCAACGTCTTCTTTCTGACTGGAACCTGATGCACCGCGGCGGCTCTCCTGACCACTCAGCTGAAGGTCAAGAACAGGAGAGACTGCTTGTTACCGGTCACCGGGTAGCGGGTAGGAAACCGCAGAAGAGCATCGAGTTGATGCGAGTGGCGATCGACTGACACAGCCAGAACCACGTTCGTGAACAACGGGCACCATAGTCTGGCACAGAGCAGACCAAAACCCCACCACCGCGCCCTTCTTGTGTTTACCGCTTCCCGAAGTAACCACCCTCAAAAACAAGTGCCCCAGGGCCAGGCGGCCGCACACAGCGCCACCCGGAGCGAGCACGAAAGCGGCCACGGCAGACACGCCACAGAGCGACGCCGCCGGCCGGGCGAAACGACGACGGCCCCAGAGACCAGGTGGTTACTTCGCGGAAGTACCAGATCTTCTTCTCCATAAAAGTCTTGAGTTCCATCATCTTTTCTCTTCCCCAAGGCCGGGGAGGCGGGGCGTGAAAACAGCCCCACTGTTCCCCCCAGCCAAAAACTGGCGAAACGGGTGAGTCAACTCCCTGAGAAGACCACCGACACACCGCTGTGCCTGCGCTGAAACGAGTGCGGGACACGGCCCAAGCCACTCTGACAGCCCCCCAGACGCAAACGCCCTGACTCAAACTCAGGGCTGGAGTCAAAAACCACCAGAAGAAGGCTGCAGAGCAGGCTAACCCTATGTTATCATAGCCATCCCTTGTCTTTCGTTACTTCCCCCCCTACCCACCCTTTCACCTGTTTTTCATTATCTTCCCGGCATAAGCAGCCCAGTAAAGCTGGCCTCTTCCTCTCCTTTCCTTTTTGGGTTCTTCCTTTGATGACGGCACCACCGTTTGCGTTTGTGTGTTCTCATGTCTTCAATTTGTTTCCAAAAAAGAAAGGATAGAAGGAAAAGGTGCCTCATCTAAAAAAAAAAAAAAAAAATTTTTTTTTTTTTTGGTAACTGAGGGGGGAAATGCATGACGCACGACCACAAGCCGGACCAAACTTGTGAGTGTGGGACTGTCCGTTTTTCCGTCGGGACTTACCCACTAAAACCACCTAACTCAGAGATTCGAGAGATGCAGAGGGTGCTACCCACGGTTCTCACCGTGTACGCGGCGCGATGGAGGGGCCACCCTCCACGCGGGACTTGGCCAGTCCTTGCGCTGTCTGCCGCAGGGGTGCCCGGTGGCTAGCCGGATCTTGCGTCGGAACCCCTGCGCTCGCTGTGGCGCGGCTTGGCGGTCCCCAATTC
This sequence comes from Diplonema papillatum, assembly GCA_030068145.1. Taxonomy (NCBI): domain Eukaryota; phylum Euglenozoa; class Diplonemea; order Diplonemida; family Diplonemidae; genus Diplonema; species Diplonema papillatum. Next base: position 65,028 of record JAPJBO010000933.1, read on the forward strand.
CGTTTTTCTACGTTTTTTTTTTTTTATTATACGAACAAAAATTTTTTTTTTTTTTTCAGGCCACCAGGGCAGGGATTTATATAGCTTTTGCTCCTCTGAAGAAAAGTCCTTTTTCCCCTCGGGGTCCTGTCCCGGATCCAAAATTAATTAGAATTGGTAGTCAACAGGCACCGTGCCAGCCCAGCCCAGCCCAGCCCAACAACTCCAGCCCAATAACCCAGCCCAGCCCAGTCCAACATACCAGCCCAGCCCAGCCCAGCCCAGCCCAGCCCAGCCCAGCCCAGCCCAGCCCAGCCCAGCCCAACAACTCAGCCCAGCCCAGCCCAGCCCAGCCCAGCCCAGCCAGCCCAGCCCAGCCCAACAACTCAGCCCAGCCCAGCCCAGCCCAACAACTCCAGCCCAATAACCAGCCCAGCCCAGTCCAACATACCAGCCCAGCCCAGCCCAGCCCAGCCCAGCCCAGCCCAACCTCAGCCCAGCCCAGCCCAGCCCAGCAACTCAGCCCAGCCCAGCCCAGCCCAGCCCAACAACCCAGCCCAGCCCAGCCCAGCCCAACTCCAGCCCAATAACCCAGCCCAGCCCAGTCCAACATACCAGCCCAGCCCAGCCCAGCCCAGCCCAACAACTCAGCCCAGCCCAGCCCAATAACCAGCCCAGCCCAGTCCAACATACCAGCTCAGCCCAGCCCAGCCCAGCCCAGCCCAATAACCCAGCCCAGCCCAGTCCAACATACCAGCCCAACCTCAGAGCTTCTCTCCCTTCGGGATGAGCGTAACAAAGGCTGTATTTACTGCCTCTAGTACTGCTACTTCTGATAGCATGCTGTGAGCTTCTGTCGTCATGCTACCTCTGACCGCCCAGCTTGGAGTGAACGACACTGGAAAGAAGGGATGACGGTGTAGAAAAGGAAGCAACGACGATCAAGGGTCGCTGGGGGGGCGCTTGGTCCGCTTGGAAAAAGAGGTAGGCCGAAAGACTAGACCAAAGACACAGGATTCTGCTCCCTGCGCGATCTCCAAGCCAGAATGGCCTTCGCCGCTTCGAAGTAGACCGAAATCTTCGCAAATTGCAGTCGTGTTCTTCGCACATTGGTGTACGAAATATTGTCATCGTCCTCTTCGCTCTCGTTACCTTCGGGCCTTGGAGGAGTCGCAAGGTACTCCCTCAGAAGCAAATCGAGGAACTCCTCTGTGATCTTCGGGACGTTGTAAGACACAAACAGGCACATGCGGACAGTTTTGTTTGCAAGCCTGTTCCGAAGGTAGGTTCGGAGGAGCTTGACCTTTGAAAACAAGCGTTCAACAGATGCTGTTCCGAGGGGCAACACAAGGGCAATGCGAAGTAGGCGGGTAGTGTGGGGGTACTGTAATCGCAATGCCTGGTTGTTCAGGAATTCCTTGCAGTATTCTGTGAACGAAGTCTTGGGGGCACTTGCCTGTATTCGAGCAAACTCCACAAGGGCAGAAGGAAACTCCGTGCGGGTGTCGCTTATCGTACCCTCGTCAAAAAACGCGGGGGTCTCGGTTTCAGCCACCGTTCCTGCAGCGTTTTCAACGGCCATTGTTTTTTCGGTCCCGAAGTGGTCCAGGGCAGCTTCGAGCATTCCCTCGAGCGCCTCTAGGCTTCCCGGTTGGATGCGGGCAACAACTTCCGGTGTCGTTCCATGAAGGGAAACGTCTTGAAAAGCCCGCTTGAAGTGGCGACCACGGGGGTCAGATACCCCAAGGCCCTGCAGGACCGGCAACCGCTCAGCCTCTTGTCCACTGCCTTGATAAGAGAGTCGATGAACGTTTTTCCTATTTGCATGTGAAACTGCTCCACAAACTCGTGTGTGACGGATGGTGTTCCCCAGTCGGCAGGCTTCGCCCAGTTGATTTGCAAATGGCAGGAGCTGTACTCAGGAAACTTTGTTGGGCTATCCATTAGGGTCTTGAGCTCGTTCACATAGAACCCCTTTAGGTACCCAACCTCTGCCCAGCACAAGTCCGCACGTTGCAACTGGGCACTGAAGCGTGACAGGATAGGAGATGCAACTGAAAGAAGAAACAATGCAACGAGAACCGAATTATTAAGTTGAGTGCGCAATGCCTGTGCCTGCTCTTTCGCGTTCCCTTCACCGTGACAAGACAAGGAAAACACGGCGTGCATGCATGTCTTCAGCGTGGTCACGAGTGTGGATGCAGCTCGAAAATGTGACACCCAACGAGTGTCTCCCACTTCCACCAACTCGAGAGAGCGGAAAAAGAAAAAGTTATCCGCGACCTCATGCATGCGCCTGACATCCTCTTCGGCTTCTTTGAATGCACGCACCTTGGCCTGTGTGTCCCCCCTTCCGCGCCGAAAGTAGACAAACACACTTTAACGAACGAGAAACAGGAAACAACCACAGGAATTTCGTCTCCGGCACTCACACATGCGAGGTTGAAAAGGTGCGCCAAACACCATACCCAAATTATAAAAGGGCACATGAAGCGACGCACATGCGAACAGGCGCCCTCATACAGGCCGCTCATGGCAGCGCAGCCGTCGGTACTAACCCCCACGCAAGATGGGAACAAGTTCAGCCCCGCAAACGTCTTTTGCAATAAAAGGGCAATATTACGCCCGGTTGGAGCACACTTTATCGGACGTATTTCCCAAAACACCTCCTCCGGGGTGTGGTCCTCGGTCAGCAATTTGACGAAAAAGCCGAAATTGGCGTTTTTCGCGCGGTCCTGGGACTCGTCGGTCATGAGGGACAAAAAGCTGCTTCCCTTGACCTTACGCAACACGCGCTCTTTCGAGAGGGCGAAAAGGCTGCGTAACAGTATGTTGCGTGTCGTAGCCGATGTCAGAGTATCCCGGTGCCTCATGGATTGGCGGATTGGCTCGCAGCTTTGAGCTTCATGTTCAGCGAGAGAGGAGAAGTCGTCGAGAGAACGATGACACGATGAACGAAGTGCTGAGTATTCATAATTCTATCAACAACGCCTGTTATGTCATTGACAGGATCACCGTCGGCACTTTTCTTCCCTCCGATTTCCGCTCTCATGTTCTCCATGAACCGCTGCCAACACTCCTTGTGACCAGTCACGCTCTCATGCGCCTTCATCGTTTGCCCAAGGCGGTCTCGCCGTGCATTCCAAACGAGAGCCTCATGGACAAGAGAGCCTCTGTTCCCCTTCCAATTCGCGCCGCCCCAGCAGCACCGACACACAACACCTTCTGGAACGACCTGGAGCCAGGGCTTGCTCCGTAGCTTCTCCATGAAGTCCGTCGTATCGTGCTCGTCAGGGACGAGGCTAGCTTCGAACGACGTCGGAAACCACTCCTCGCTCGGATCTGGGGCGACTGGAGCGTCGTGTCCATACTTTCCTTTCACGTAGGAAGCGACTTCGCTGCGAAGGAGATGGGGAAAGGGAGGGGCGCCCATGAAAGCTGCTCGACTGAAGAATTGGTAGTCAACGTCCAATTTCGGATTCTGAATTTAATTAGAATTGGTAGTCAACGTCCAATTTCCGATCTCAAATTTAATTAGAATTGGTAGTCAACGTTCGATTTTGAATCCAAATTTAATTAGAATTGGTAGTCAACGTCCAATTTCCGATCTCAAATTTAATTAGAATTGGTAGTCAACGTTCGATTTTGAATCCAAATTTAATTAGAATTGGTAGTCAACGTCCAATTTCGGATTCTGAATTTAATTAGAATTGGTAGTCAACGTCCAATTTCCGATCTCAAATTTAATTAGAATTGGTAGTCAACGTCTAATTTCCGATCTCAAATTTAATTAGAATTGGTAGTCAACGTCCAATTTCCGATCCAAATTTAATTAGAATTGGTAGTCAACGTTCGATTTTGAATCCAAATTTAATTAGAATTGGTAGTCAACGTCCAATATCGGATTCTGAATTTGATTAGAATTGGTAGTCAACGTCCAATTTCCGATCTCAAATTTAATTAGAATTGGTAGTCAACGTCCAATTTCCGATCTCAAATTTAATTAGAATTGGTAGTCAACGTCCAATTTTGAATCCAAATTTAATTAGAATTGGTAGTCAACATCCAATTTCCGATCTCAAATTTAATTAGAATTGGTAGTCAACGTTCGATTTTGAATCCAAATTTAATTAGAATTGGTAGTCAACGTCCAATTTCCGATCTCAAATTTAATTAGAATTGGTAGTCAACGTTCAATTTTGAATCCAAATTTAATTAGAATTGGTAGTCAACGTCCAATTTCGGATTCTGAATTTAATTAGAATTGGTAGTCAACGTCCAATTTCCGATCTCAAATTTAATTAGAATTGGTAGTCAACGTCCAATTTCCGATCTCAAATTTAATTAGAATTGGTAGTCAACGTTCAATTTTGAATCCAAATTTAATTAGAATTGGTAGTCAACGTCCAATTTCCGATCTCAAATTTAATTAGAATTGGTAGTCAACGTTCAATTTTGAATCCAAATTTAATTAGAATTGGTAGTCAACGTCCAATTTCGGATTCTGAATTTAATTAGAATTGGTAGTCAACGTCCAATTTCCGATCTCAAATTTAATTAGAATTGGTAGTCAACGTCTAATTTCCGATCTCAAATTTAATTAGAATTGGTAGTCAACGTCCAATTTCCGATCTCAAATTTAATTAGAATTGGTAGTCAACGTTCGATTTTGAATCCAAATTTAATTAGAATTGGTAGTCAACGTCCAATTTCGGATTCTGAATTTAATTAGAATTGGTAGTCAACGTCCAATTTCCGATCTCAAATTTAATTAGAATTGGTAGTCAACGTTCAATTTTGAATCCAAATTTAATTAGAATTGGTAGTCAACGTCCAATTTCCGATCTCAAATTTAATTAGAATTGGTAGTCAACGTCCAATTTCGGATTCTGAATTTAATTAGAATTGGTAGTCAACGTCCAATTTCCGATCTCAAATTTAATTAGAATTGGTAGTCAACGTTCAATTTTGAATCCAAATTTAATTAGAATTGGTAGTCAACGTTCAATTTTGAATCCAAATTTAATTAGAATTGGTAGTCAACGTCCAATTTCGGATTCTGAATTTAATTAGAATTGGTAGTCAACGTCCAATTTCCGATCTCAAATTTAATTAGAATTGGTAGTCAACGTCTAATTTCCGATCTCAAATTTAATTAGAATTGGTAGTCAACGTCCAATTTCCGATCTCAAATTTAATTAGAATTGGTAGTCAACGTTCGATTTTGAATCCAAATTTAATTAGAATTGGTAGTCAACGTCCAATTTCGGATTCTGAATTTGATTAGAATTGGTAGTCAACGTCCAATTTCCGATCTCAAATTTAATTAGAATTGGTAGTCAACGTCCAATTTCGGATTCTGAATTTGATTAGAATTGGTAGTCAACGTCCAATTTCCGATCTCAAATTTAATTAGAATTGGTAGTCAACGTCTAATTTCCGATCTCAAACTTAATTAGAATTGGTAGTCAACGTCCAATTTCCGATCTCAAATTTAATTAGAATTGGTAGTCAACGTTCGATTTTGAATCCAAATTTAATTAGAATTGGTAGTCAACGTCCAATTTCGGATTCTGAATTTGATTAGAATTGGTAGTCAACGTCCAATTTCCGATCTCAAATTTAATTAGAATTGGTAGTCAACGTCCAATTTCGGATTCTGAATTTGATTAGAATTGGTAGTCAACGTCCAATTTCCGATCTCAAATTTAATTAGAATTGGTAGTCAACGTTCGATTTTGAATCCAAATTTAATTAGAATTGGTAGTCAACGTCCAATTTCCGATCCCAAATTTAATTAGAATTGGTAGTCAACGTCCAATTTCCGATCTCAAATTTAATTAGAATTGGTAGTCAACGTTCAATTTTGATCCAAATTTAATTAGAATTGGTAGTCAACGTCCAATTTCGGATTCTGAATTTAATTAGAATTGGTAGTCAACGTCCAATTTCCGATCTCAAATTTAATTAGAATTGGTAGTCAACGTTCGATTTTGAATCCAAATTTAATTAGAATTGGTAGTCAACGTTCAATTTTGAATCCAAATTTAATTAGAATTGGTAGTCAACGTTCAATTTCCGATCCCAAATTTAATTAGAATTGGTAGTCAACGTCCAATTTCCGATCTCAAATTTAATTAGAATTGGTAGTCAACGTCTAATTTCCGATCTCAAATTTAATTAGAATTGGTAGTCAACGTCCAATTTCCGATCTCAAATTTAATTAGAATTGGTAGTCAACGTTCGATTTTGAATCCAAATTTAATTAGAATTGGTAGTCAACGTTCAATTTTGAATCCAAATTTAATTAGAATTGGTAGTCAACGTCCAATTTCGGATTCTGAATTTAATTAGAATTGGTAGTCAACGTCCAATTTCCGATCTCAAATTTAATTAGAATTGGTAGTCAACGTCCAATTTCCGATCTCAAATTTAATTAGAATTGGTAGTCAACGTTCGATTTTGAATCCAAATTTAATTAGAATTGGTAGTCAACGTTCGATTTTGAATCCAAATTTAATTAGAATTGGTAGTCAACGTCCAATATCGGATTCTGAATTTGATTAGAATTGGTAGTCAACGTCCAATTTCCGATCTCAAATTTAATTAGAATTGGTAGTCAACGTCCAATTTCCGATCTCAAATTTAATTAGAATTGGTAGTCAACGTTCAATTTTGAATCCAAATTTAATTAGAATTGGTAGTCAACATCCAATTTCCGATCTCAAATTTAATTAGAATTGGTAGTCAACGTTCGATTTTGAATCCAAATTTAATTAGAATTGGTAGTCAACATCCAATTTCCGATCTCAAATTTAATTAGAATTGGTAGTCAACGTTCGATTTTGAATCCAAATTTAATTAGAATTGGTAGTCAACGTCCAATATCGGATTCTGAATTTGATTAGAATTGGTAGTCAACGTCCAATTTCCGATCTCAAATTTAATTAGAATTGGTAGTCAACGTCCAATTTCCGATCTCAAATTTAATTAGAATTGGTAGTCAACGTTCAATTTTGAATCCAAATTTAATTAGAATTGGTAGTCAACATCCAATTTCCGATCTCAAATTTAATTAGAATTGGTAGTCAACGTTCGATTTTGAATCCAAATTTAATTAGAATTGGTAGTCAACGTCCAATTTCGGATTCTGAATTTAATTAGAATTGGTAGTCAACGTCCAATTTCCGATCTCAAATTTAATTAGAATTGGTAGTCAACGTCCAATTTCCGATCTCAAATTTAATTAGAATTGGTAGTCAACGTCCAATTTCCGATCTCAAATTTAATTAGAATTGGTAGTCAACGTTCGATTTTGAATCCAAATTTAATTAGAATTGGTAGTCAACGTCCAATATCGGATTCTGAATTTGATTAGAATTGGTAGTCAACGTCCAATTTCCGATCTCAAATTTAATTGGAATTGGTAGTCAACGTTCGATTTTGAATCCAAATTTAATTAGAATTGGTAGTCAACATCCAATTTCCGATCTCAAATTTAATTAGAATTGGTAGTCAACGTCCAATTTCGGATTCTGAATTTGATTAGAATTGGTAGTCAACGTCCAATTTCCGATCTCAAATTTAATTAGAATTGGTAGTCAACGTTCGATTTTGAATCCAAATTTAATTAGAATTGGTAGTCAACGTTCAATTTTGAATCCAAATTTAATTAGAATTGGTAGTCAACGTCCAATTTCGGATTCTGAATTTAATTAGAATTGGTAGTCAACGTCCAATTTCCGATCTCAAATTTAATTAGAATTGGTAGTCAACGTCTAATTTCCGATCTCAAATTTAATTAGAATTGGTAGTCAACGTCCAATTTCCGATCTCAAATTTAATTAGAATTGGTAGTCAACGTTCGATTTTGAATCCAAATTTAATTAGAATTGGTAGTCAACGTCCAATATCGGATTCTGAATTTGATTAGAATTGGTAGTCAACGTCCAATTTCCGATCTCAAATTTAATTAGAATTGGTAGTCAACGTCCAATTTCGGATTCTGAATTTGATTAGAATTGGTAGTCAACGTCCAATTTCCGATCTCAAATTTAATTAGAATTGGTAGTCAACGTCTAATTTCCGATCTCAAATTTAATTAGAATTGGTAGTCAACGTCCAATTTCCGATCTCAAATTTAATTAGAATTGGTAGTCAACGTTCGATTTTGAATCCAAATTTAATTAGAATTGGTAGTCAACGTCCAATTTCGGATTCTGAATTTGATTAGAATTGGTAGTCAACGTCCAATTTCCGATCTCAAATTTAATTAGAATTGGTAGTCAACGTCCAATTTCGGATTCTGAATTTGATTAGAATTGGTAGTCAACGTCCAATTTCCGATCTCAAATTTAATTAGAATTGGTAGTCAACGTTCAATTTTGAATCCAAATTTAATTAGAATTGGTAGTCAACGTCCAATTTCCGATCTCAAATTTAATTAGAATTGGTAGTCAACGTCCAATTTCCGATCTCAAATTTAATTAGAATTGGTAGTCAACGTCCAATTTCCGATCTCAAATTTAATTAGAATTGGTAGTCAACGTCCAATTTCGGATCTCCAAATTTAATTAGAATTGGTAGTCAACGTCCAATTTCCGATCTCAAATTTAATTAGAATTGGTAGTCAACGTTCGATTTTGAATCCAAATTTAATTAGAATTGGTAGTCAACGTTCAATTTTGAATCCAAATTTAATTAGAATTGGTAGTCAACGTTCAATTTCCGATCCCAAATTTAATTAGAATTGGTAGTCAACGTCCAATTTCCGATCTCAAATTTAATTAGAATTGGTAGTCAACGTCCAATTTCCGATCTCAAATTTAATTAGAATTGGTAGTCAACGTCCAATTTCCGATCTCAAATTTAATTAGAATTGGTAGTCAACGTTCGATTTTGAATCCAAATTTAATTAGAATTGGTAGTCAACGTTCAATTTTGAATCCAAATTTAATTAGAATTGGTAGTCAACGTCCAATTTCGGATTCTGAATTTAATTAGAATTGGTAGTCAACGTCCAATTTCCGATCCAAATTTAATTAGAATTGGTAGTCAACGTCCAATTTCCGATCTCAAATTTAATTAGAATTGGTAGTCAACGTTCGATTTTGAATCCAAATTTAATTAGAATTGGTAGTCAACGTCCAATTTCGGATCTGAATTTAATTAGAATTGGTAGTCAACGTCCAATTTCCGATCTCAAATTTAATTAGAATTGGTAGTCAACGTTCGATTTTGAATCCAAATTTAATTAGAATTGGTAGTCAACATCCAATTTCCGATCTCAAATTTAATTAGAATTGGTAGTCAACGTCCAATTTCGGATTCTGAATTTAATTAGAATTGGTAGTCAACGTCCAATTTCCGATCTCAAATTTAATTAGAATTGGTAGTCAACGTTCGATTTTGAATCCAAATTTAATTAGAATTGGTAGTCAACGTCCAATATCGGATTCTGAATTTAATTAGAATTGGTAGTCAACGTCCAATTTCCGATCTCAAATTTAATTAGAATTGGTAGTCAACGTCCAATTTCGGATTCTGAATTTGATTAGAATTGGTAGTCAACGTCCAATTTCCGATCTCAAATTTAATTAGAATTGGTAGTCAACGTTCGATTTTGAATCCAAATTTAATTAGAATTGGTAGTCAACGTCCAATTTCGGATTCTGAATTTAATTAGAATTGGTAGTCAACGTCCAATTTCCGATCTCAAATTTAATTAGAATTGGTAGTCAACGTTCAATTTCCGATCTCAAATTTAATTAGAATTGGTAGTCAACGTCCAATTTCGGATTCTCAAATTTAATTAGAATTGGTAGTCAACGTCCAATTTCCGATCTCAAATTTAATTAGAATTGGTAGTCAACGTTCGATTTTGAATCCAAATTTAATTAGAATTGGTAGTCAACGTTCAATTTTGAATCCAAATTTAATTAGAATTGGTAGTCAACGTTCAATTTCCGATCCCAAATTTAATTAGAATTGGTAGTCAACGTCCAATTTCCGATCTCAAATTTAATTAGAATTGGTAGTCAACGTTCGATTTTGAATCCAAATTTAATTAGAATTGGTAGTCAACGTCCAATTTCGGATTCTGAATTTAATTAGAATTGGTAGTCAACGTCCAATTTCCGATCTCAAATTTAATTAGAATTGGTAGTCAACGTTCGATTTTGAATCCAAATTTAATAAGAATTGGTAGTCAACGTTCAATTTTGAATCCAAATTTAATTAGAATTGGTAGTCAACGTTCAATTTCCGATCCCAAATTTAATTAGAATTGGTAGTCAACGTCCAATTTCCGATCTCAAATTTAATTAGAATTGGTAGTCAACGTTCAATTTTGAATCCAAATTTAATTAGAATTGGTAGTCAACGTCCAATTTCGGATTCTGAATTTAATTAGAATTGGTAGTCAACGTCCAATTTCCGATCTCAAATTTAATTAGAATTGGTAGTCAACGTCCAATTTCCGATCTCAAATTTAATTAGAATTGGTAGTCAACGTTCGATTTTGAATCCAAATTTAATTAGAATTGGTAGTCAACGTTCAATTTTGAATCCAAATTTAATTAGAATTGGTAGTCAACGTTCAATTTTGAATCCAAATTTAATTAGAATTGGTAGTCAACGTTCAATTTTGAATCCAAATTTAATTAGAATTGGTAGTCAACGTTCAATTTTGAATCCAAATTTAATTAGAATTGGTAGTCAACGTTCAATTTCCGATCCAAATTTAATTAGAATTGGTAGTCAACGTCCAATTTCCGATCTCAAATTTAATTAGAATTGGTAGTCAACGTTCGATTTTGAATCCAAATTTAATTAGAATTGGTAGTCAACGTCCAATTTCGGATCCAAATTTAATTAGAATTGGTAGTCAACGTCCAATTTCCGATCTCAAATTTAATTAGAATTGGTAGTCAACGTCCAATTTCCGATCTCAAATTTAATTAGAATTGGTAGTCAACGTTCGATTTTGAATCCAAATTTAATTAGAATTGGTAGTCAACGTTCAATTTTGAATCCAAATTTAATTAGAATTGGTAGTCAACGTTCAATTTTGAATCCAAATTTAATTAGAATTGGTAGTCAACGTTCGATTTTGAATCCAAATTTAATTAGAATTGGTAGTCAACGTTCAATTTTGAATCCAAATTAAATTAGAATTGGTAGTCAACGTTCAATTTCCGATCCCAAATTTAATTAGACTTGGTAGTCAACGTCTCGCCTCCCATCACACCCTTTGGCCCTCCGCCCCTGGCCCTCCTGCCTCCTCTTTCCCCGCCTCCGTTTTACTCTTCCTGCCCCCATGGCTTCGCCATGGCTTTCGCCATGACTTCGCCATGGCTTCGCCATGGCTTCGCCATGGCTTCGTCCCTCACCCCCGCTGATCCCGGTTGGTAGTGACCCGGCCCTACCCCAACCCCCAGCCCAAAATTAAGTCAATTTTTTTTTTTTCGCGCTCGGGGTGGCCCCGAGCCCCAGACCCATATATAAATCACTGCACCAGGGCACCTTGCTCCACTCCTTTGAGGTCCCCTTGATGGGGATGGTTGGGAAACCATACTAGGTATGGAAGCCATCCTTTCGCGGACCAGTTTCCGCTCGGCTATTGAACTAGGGCTTGCATCTGGGAGTTCATCCCCAAACGCCTGGAGAAGTTGGCCAGTCAGGGAATCGAACCAGCGACCCTCAGGTTATCAATCTGGCGCCCTGACCGCTATACCAGGTGTGCCCCTTAAAAAAAGAGAGAGACAGAACGAAAGCCGCGCCCGACCATCGGCGGAAAAATGCTCGGCAGCCCGTTACCGGTGCTGCTCGCAGCAGTTTGCTACGCAGCCGCGGGAGTGAACAACACGGTCGGCCCCACCGGCCCGCCGTACGCGCTGGCGGACGACATCCTCGGCGACGACTTCGGCGGCACGGGATTCATGGGGAGGAATCGGCTGTGGCACCAGGGGCAGGTGCGGTACGCCATTGCCATCAGCTACGCTAACGCGCAGGACCCGGCGGCGTACTACCTCCAGGACGGCGACGACCGGATCACGTGGGCCGTGGCCAACTGGGAAGAGGTGACGTGCATCCGGTTCACGAAGTGCAGCAGCCCCTTCACGTGCTATGAGCCGTCCATGGTCTTCGTCTCGGACGCCAGCCGGTGCGACGCGCCGGTCGGAACTTTCGGCGGCGTCAGCGAAGTCAACATCGGGACTATCTGCTATCGAGGTTGGGTCGCTCATGAGATCGGGCACGCCCTGGGCCTCAGGCACGAGCACACGAGGAACGCCAGGGGCGGGTACGTGACCCACAACGAAAGCAACGTCACCGGCGGCTTCGAGAAGTTTGGCCCCTCGGGGCGCTACCTGGGCCCGTACGACTACTGTAGCCTCATGCACCACGGGCCGCAGGTGTCCCTCGCAGTGGAACTCAACGACTCCGTCTTCTTCGCCACGTCCACGCCAGAAGGCAGCACCACCAGCGATAGTGCGGCAGCGGTCGGCGGCTCGTTCTCCTTCTCCACCAGCTTCGCCGCCACGATCTCCGACGTGCCGGTTGCAACGTGCTCGGTCGTCGTGCGAGTGGCAGCTGGCCCCACCGTCGTGCCGACGACAGGCGCGCCGCTGACCGCCGTCCTGCAGACAGCTGCTTCCCCTCTGTTCACCCTTCCCGACGGGCCGCCGCAGCCGCCGAACCTCCCGACAACAGCTGACTCGGTCCCGGATTTCTCCTGCGCTACGGCGCACCTTTTGATCTTCCGGTCCTCCGTCACGACACACCCGCCGGAAACCGCCCACCCCTCGCCTCCTGGTTCTAACTGCAGGTACGAGCACGATCGTTGCGGCTCGCTCCCTGCAGTCGGTTGCCGTGAAAAGTCGGGGCGCGACCTGGATCCGTACGACTACTGGAGCCTCATGCACCACGGGCCGCAGGTGTCCCTCGCAGTGGAACTCGACGACTCCGTCTTCTTCGCCACGTCTGGCTCGGTGCCGGATTTCTCCTGCGCTCCGGCGCACCTGTTGATCCTCCGGTCCTCCGTCACGACACTCCCGCCAGAAACCGCCCACCCTTCGCCTCCTGGTGCTAACTGCAGATACGAGCATGAGCATCGCGGCTCGTTCCCTGCAGTCGGTTGCCGTGAAGACCGACCTCGCACTCGGCCATCCACCGTCACGGCCGCCGACACTGTCTGGTCACCTCATGGCCAACAGCCGGTCCTTCCCGACCTCACCAACGCCATCGTCGCGCCCTGCCTCCCAAGCCTTCCACAGCCCCCTCGTTCCGTACTGCGGAGTCAGTCAGCGAGGCAACGAAGGTTGCAAAGGGCGGCTGACCGGCGTCGGAGTGCGCGCCGGGGGCTATGCGCCACTCTCTCCGGCAACGCGCTCGTCATCCGCTCCTGTGCACCCTGGCTCTCGGTTGCTACAGTTGCGGTTGCCCGAACAACGCACACGCCCGCGCTGGTCACCCCCCCGTTATCCGTGGCTACTCCAGACGTCACGCCCCCGGCCAGATGTGCAAGCTCCTCGCCGTCGTCCTCTTTCATCGTCACCGGTGTCGACGGGAAGCGGCACTGTCTGACCGCCAACCTCGATGATCGGCTCGGCGATGTCCTCGAGGGGCGCGGGCTCCTCCTTTGTCCCGGCGTCCGAGTGGTTCGTGGCTGCGGAGCACCACTTCCCCTCGACACGCCGCTACGGGAGATCGGCTTCGATGCCGGGCTCTCGCCGTCACTCAGCATCCTGCCGTCTGTACTCGGGGGCAAGCGATCGGGGTTTGGCAGCCGCCAAGGGCAAGGACGGGGGATAGGTTCGAGCGGGCGCCCGAGCGTACCTTCCGGGCGGGGCTCCATGGCTGGAGTACCTGGCCGCGGTTCGGGTACGGTGGTACACGAGGTCTGCGGTTCGAAGGGTAGGGGCAAGGGCCAACGCCCGCTGGAACGGGACGATTACGGCCCCAGCGCGTCCTCCGCCTCTGCCTCCCACTCTGCCGTCCCCGGCGCCGTCGACGGGCTGTACCCTGGTTGGGAAGCTCCTGAGGCCCGTTTCCGAGCCACCATGCCGATGCCCGACACCCCTTGGAACGAGGTGCAGCAGCACGCGCACGCTCTTGCCCGCACGCGCCTCCACTGGGCTGTTGACCGCCAGGAGATCAACGGCATCTGGGGAGTGACTGCGGACAGAGAGCTGTCCAAGGACAGCCTGAACACGTTTGTCCGCGCCACATTTGCGGTACCTGCTGTTCTGGGCGAGGCCACCCTGAAGTCGAGTGGATTCGGCACCGTCTTCTTCGAGCCGCTTGCTAATGACCACGAGTACCGGGTCATTAACCTCGGTGAGATCCCCGTGAACGAGGCCCAGGACCTAGCGAGCAGCATCCCTGACCTCCACTGGGGTCTCACCTTCTGCCGAGCTGCACTGGGGATCCGCGTAAAGGCTGCTGACTACAAGCGGGCCATTGCCCAGCTGCCCCCCTTGCCCCCTCCCATCGGCTATTTCGAGGTACAGGGTGTACCATGCCGCACCAACGGGGGTCTGCTAAGTCGCAACCTCCGCGACCTTGGCTGGGGCGTCACGCCGCTCTTCCGCACGCGAAAGGGCGGACGTTTTCTCACCTGGGTGGTGAAGTCGGAGACGCTCCCCGGGACGGATACCCTACGGACCGCTCAGGGCCCCACACTCAGGTTCAAGCGCATCCCCCGCTGCCCGCTCGAGCCGGCCCAAACCGACAACTCCCCACGCCTTTCCGACAGCTTCCGCGCCCCGTCTGCCACCTCGGCCAGCCAACCGAACAGCTGTTCCCCACCGCCCCTGTCGCTCGCCGACCTCACCAGGCTACACGGTGCGGCCGTTGCACAACGCATCGTCGACGGCCTTCGCCTCCTCGGCGAACAAACAGAACCCCCGAGAGGCAAACCCCTGGCTGGCGGCCTCACCATCGCGGCAGCCGACTTCCCTGACGACGAGCCGGCTATGGATGTCGACGCTGTGAGCTCGAGTAGCGAGGAGGTTAGGCCTTGCTCGCCCCCCCCAGCGGCCCCCCAGCCTATTCCCCCTCCCGGCACAACTGACGTCTCGCAGACGGACGCTCTTGCTGCAGCCTTGGGCCAATTCCAGGCCTTGTCTGCGCAAATGCAGGCTGGATACCGAGACGCGGTGGCCAAGACCGAGGTCGACTTGCTCTCCGGCTTCCGCATGATCACGGATGAGGTCTACAGCAAGGTTGCCGGCCTCTCCGAGGAGATCCGAGCGCAGGGCGCGGCACTCTCGAGCACCCGCTCGGAGCTTGCCGCCGACATCCAAAAGCGCGGCGCGGAGATGGAGGGCCCCTTCCGCGATTTGGCCGCGGCGGTCAGGCTTCAAAGCGCTGCCCTCGACACACTGCGGGGCGAACTGCCCGCTCGCGGGCATGACCTGGACCGCCGCCCGAAGGTTGTGCTGCGGAAGAAAGCGCGGGACAGGTCAGCAGACCACGAAGCTGAGCTCTGTAAGGGAGAGGCTACCCTCCCCCCCCAGCCCGAAACCAGTTCCGAGCAGGTGTCCCGGACGCAGGTGGATCTACCAGTTGACAGTGCCGAACCTTTGCTGCAGGCGCCGCAGCCGCACGACACTCCGCTGCCCCTAGTACCACCCCCCGCTACCCGTTCCCCTTCCCCCGCTAAGCCCCGGTCGGCCCTGAAGACTGGGAAGGGACCCAACACCAAGGACACGGCCGAGCGTGCTGCACGGGAGAGGTCTCTGCTGCGGAAACGATCGGCACGTCCCGCTGTGGAACCAGCGCCCCTGCCGCCCACAGCCGAGCCGCCCCGACCCCAATGCACCCCCGAGCTTCGGGCGGATCAACCGCAAACTCCTGACCCCGCCCTCGCCACCAGAGCCACCGTCGCGGGCCGGGGCAGAAGTCCGTTTGCGGAGTATCCCCCCCCGCGATCCCGCAGCGCTCCCGAGAGCCTCACCCCGCAGGGTCCGAGGGGAGCCGGGCGGTCCCCGGCCAGTAACGCAACGCCGCCAACTGGGCTTCTGCCCCAACAGCAACCCTCGCCCCCCGCCGGAGCACGTTCGACTGAAGGGGGGTCGTTGGCTCTCCCGGGCGACGGGCCGAGCTTCGACGGGTCGTTGCCTGATTACAGCCCCCCGCTCCTATCACAGCACTGAGGGCAGTCGCCCCCGCATCGAGGGGTAACCCCCCCCGATGCCCACCACCGCGCCCATCCGGCCGGTCCACCCCCCACCCCTGGCGCACCACCGCGAGCAGCCAACACCAATACTGCTTCGCGCCGGGAGCCGGCCCCTCCGCCGGGTCGCGGCCGGCGGCGGAGGCGCACCGCCAGTACCCCCGCTGCCGCTGCACCCTTTGACCCCGATAGCATCCTTTTGATCGTGTCGTTCAACTGCCGATCATTTTGGGCAAGGGAGTCCATCCCTGGCGGTACCAATAGTATCAGCCGAGGGGTCGCCAACATGTCTCCGAGGATCCCGGACATCCTGCTCCTTCAAGAGACATGGCTCTCGAGCAAGTCCCTTCCCCCTCGCCTCGACGGCTACCGAGTCTTCAGACGCGACCGAGACGGAGACGCCCGCGGCGGAGGTGTTCTCATCTTCGTTCGCACAAGCCTGCTCGCGACGGAAATCCCGCCCCCTGATATCGACGCCGACTCCTCTCTAGATTGCGTTGCTGTCGAGATCACTCGCATCGGCCTTCCCCCCCTGAGGGTGTACAATGTGTACCGCCCGCCCCGCAAGGAAGGGAGAGACCTGTGCATGGAGCCGTTCCCGATGGACGACCACGTGGTCATCGCCGGTGATCTCAACGTCCACCACCCGGACTGGTCTCGGGGAGCCGAGAACACAGGCGGAAAAATCCTCAGGGACTGGCTCGTCGAGGCGTCTGCCATGACCCTGAACGACCCGTCGGTCTCCACGATGGCCTACCGCCCCCACGCCAGGTACTCCTCTCCGGATGTGGTAATCTCCACCCCCACCTCCAACATCCGCAATTGGAGAGTGCTGGATTCTTGGGGTACCACCCGGGACCACCTCCCCATGGCGTTCGAAGTTCCCCGGGGGTACTCCCAGCCGCGCGTCCTCCGCAAAACTTGGTTCTCTTGGGCTCGGGCTGACTGGGATGGCATGATGGAGCATCTCGACGAGGAGAGCTCTGCCCTACTCGCAAACCGGCCGGCAACCAATGTGCAATTCGCTAAGCGAGTCGCTTCGACGTTCCGCCGTGCTGTACACCAGTTTGTCCCCCGGTATCGACAAGGACGTCCGTACAAGGAATGGTGGACCCCGGGGCTCTCTGCTCTAGAGCGTGTCAAGGGGGCGGCCTTCACCGACCTCCTCGCCGACCCTGACGCCCCACACGCACAGCGCGCCTACTCCGACGCGGTCGCCAGATTCGCGTCGGCGGCCACGCAGGCGAAGGCGGCTCACTGGAATGCCTTCTCCGGGAGGATCAACCGCTGCACGGACATTGGGCTGCTCTTCCGCCTGATCCGCAAGATCGACGGTCGAACGCAGCAGAACAACATCCCCCCCATCCGGCTCGGTCACTCATATTATGTGGCCGCAGACGGGAAGACGGAGCTTTTTGGGGATCACCTCAAACGGGTGTGCGGCGGTTCGACAGCTACCAAACCGCCGCCGTGGTTCCCCGCTAAAGAACCATCCAACGACGACGCTGGCTGCGGGCTCATCACCGCCGACGAGCTCGATCGGGCCCTCGACAACCTCGACCCGAAGACTTCGCTCGACCCTGACGGGCTTTGCAGTGAGTTCCTCCGCCGACTCACCGACGGTGCCAGGGCCCTCATCCTTGAGTTGGTCAACATTTCGTGGGAGGAAGGCTTCGTTCCCGAATCCTGGCGAGACGCCCACGTCGTCCCCGTCCCGAAACCAGGACGGGACCACTCCTTGCCGGAGGGTTACCGGCCGATATCTCTTACGAGTGTGATCTCCAAGGTAATGGAAGTCATCGTGAAGAATCGGCTCGAGTACCTCACGGAAAGCCCGCAGCATCCTGAGGTCCGGCGTTTCAACTCGCGGCAGGGCGGCTTCCGCAAGGGTCGCGGTCCCGAAGAGCAGCTGTTCTCGATAGTTTCGGCTCTCGACTCTGCCAGGAACCGTCTGCTGTTCACGTGTTTGCTGTCGTTCGATCTGGCGAACGCGTTCGATACCGTCGACCACGGCAAGCTGATGGACATCCTGCAGCGAAGAGGGGTGCCCGCCAAGTTCCTTCGCTGGATCGAGGCCTTCCTACGGAACAGGAGGGCGGCCTACAAGATCGACGGAGCGACTGGCCGCTCCTTTGACTTGAATACCGGCGTCCCCCAGGGGACGGTGCTCGGCCCCCTTCTGTTCCTATACTACATCGACGACCTCGGTTCGGACCTCGATCGGCTGCAGCGCCGCATCCATCAGGACAACGTCGGGGCGACGATAACCTTCTCCCTGTATGCTGATGATGACGGCGTTGCAGTGGAGGCCCGCACGTTTGCCGCCCTCGAGCAGTACGCGCAAGATGTTGTCGACGTGGTGGAGCGCTGGACGGCGCAGGCGCTGATGTCCCTGTCCGTTCTGAAGACCAGAGGTGTCTTCTTCGTTGGAAAGAACGCAGCCCCTTTCCCCCCACCGAACGTAGTCTTCAAGGCGACGAGGGCTGACGTCCCTGTTCCCCCTGCTGACACCGAACGGCGAGTGTCGGCAGAGGGTAGATTGGTGGGGACGAACACGCCACATGACGGCAAAACATTCGTTGGCATCGCGTTCGGGCCCGTAACAGAGGCCAATGCCGGGCTCACACTGCTCCACTCGGTGGTTACCCTTCAGTGGGTTGACAAAGTGAAGCTTCTTGGGTTAACCATCGACCAAGGATTCACCTTCCTCCCTCACCTCCAACGGGTTGTCGATGGATTCTCGCTGAGGATGAACCTCCTTCGACACCTGGCCGGCAAGGATTACGGCTTCAACGGCACGGTTCTCCGCACCCTGTATCTCTCCTATGTGCTACCCACGTACACGTACGCACTCGGAATCTACGGGCCATTCATCCTCCCCGCTAATGGGCCCCTCACAACACTTGAACGCATGCATCGTCGTGCCCTTACCCTCATCCTGGGCTGTCGCAAAGGCGTCGCTGAATTCGCCGGGCAACAGGAGACTGGTATCCTCCCGATCCGCGCGCTCGCAAAGTGCAGGATCGCGGCCCTCCGGGAGAAGGTTGAATTCAACAAGGTTCTGTGGGCGCACGAGCTTTCCCTGGACACGCTCCTGAAGTCGACGTCCGACAACATCCGCAAGAAAGCGGGCACGGACGGTTGCCGTCGGGAGCTCCGCGACTTCCATTTGTTCGCCCCCTGGGTTCCCAGGCCCGACGTCGAGATCTACACGTCGCTGAAAGTCCGCAAGCACGCCAGCAATGCGGAGAAAAAACAAGCGGTGCTGAAACGCCTGGCGGAACTACCCCACCCGGACTGCGTCGCCTGGCCAGACGGCTCCGTTGTACACGGTGACCCCCCTCTGCCCTCGATCTGCGACGCCAACGCCAGCGCTGCCCTACGCCCGTGGCTGAGGAGCACGGCGGACCGTACGACCTGGGGGGCTGCCGGCGTGTTTATTGATCTTGGGCCGTCGGTCACCATCAAGCCGGACCACGGCCTGCCCGTCAAGCCCACCGGCGACCGACGCACGTTCGATGCCTCTTTGCCCGCCGGCAAGCACCCGCACAGCTACCGCGCCGAGGAGTTCGCGCTCTACAGCTGCCTGAAGTTCCTCCTGCGCCTCCTCCCGCCAACCCCGACGCCGCTCAACATCCTCGTCCTCAGTGACTCTCAGTCACTCCTGATGACGCTGAGCCACGGCCCCCATTGCCAGACGCAGCCGTACCCAATCGCGATCTGGCTGCACCTGGCCGAGTTGGAGTCGCTGGGTTACACCGTGACGCTGCAGTTCGTCTTCGGCCACTGCGGCCTCGAAGGCAATGAGAGGGCGGACAAGACCGCAAAACGTGGTGCACTCGCGTTCATGCGGGCGGCCACCGACGCCGCGGCCAAGAATCAACCCCCTCCGCTCTCGGCACGCCTCTGCGCCACGGCCGCTAACGGCCGCTATCGTTCCGTCCTCTGGCTGGAGAGCAGTGAAGCTGGAGCACGAGACGCCTTGGACAGGGCCACCCTCCTCAGGAACCCGTCGTCGTTCGCCAGGTTGGTCTTTGGCCGCCGCATCCCCCGCCCCAAGCACTTGGCACCACGGGCGGAAAGAGAGGTGCGGCAGCTCCGCACTGGCCACCACCACCTGGTGATGACCATGTACGCCACCGAATGGCGCGACCTCTCGAGGGCGGATCGCAGACAGGCGTTTCTCCCGTGCCCTATTTGCGGCACCCGGTCGTTGGCCCCGCTGCTCCACCTCTTCGTCGGGTGTGACGCCCCTGCAGCTGTGCAATCCCGGCTGACGATGGACGCCGATCTCGACGCGAAGAGCCGCCTCCGCTCGAAGCCTCCGCCCGCCGATGCCATGGAGCGCCTCTGGGCAATCCTCTTCGTCTTCCCGGAACTCGCCCTGGCCTACCTGCAGAGGTGCGGCACTCTGCCGAGCTACGCCATCCTCGCCGGTCAGGCGTCCGGCGAGCCCGTGGGTGGCGGCGCCAATCGCTCGATCACGCCTGACGCCGCCTCCTCGCGCTCCGCCGACTCGGAAGACGCGATCTCGCGCTGAGGGCGCTCGCCACCTGCTTGCGCGCTGCTGGCTGAACGGCGAGCTCGGGGCTGTTGCCCATTTGAACATGCAATGTAAATAGCCTCTATTCGAGCCAACCCGGCTTCTCCTGCAACAATTCTGAAACTGTATTGTATTTGGGACTAGATAATGGCGCTGAGCAAGCTTTATTTTTCCCTGGCGAAAAGCATAGCCGGGGCAGAGTCAGCGGGCGCCGGCCTACGGACCGTGCCCAGTTACGGGCCAGTACACAGCCATAGTCAGTCCCCAACGTCCCGCCGGTGCCTCGATACCCGGCCGTCAAGGCCCTACGGGGAGAGGCACCGCAATCAAACAAGCAACCGTGTGCTCCGCCACACCACACCATCCTTTCATTCCACCATGCTTCCCACATTCCAACACTCTCCCCCCCTCCGAGTTCCAGTGGCAGAGAAAGAAAGAAAGAAGCCAGAGGTCTCCCGGGTCTTCCACCTGGCCTCACTCAACCGCCACCTGGCTGGTTTGTGTGAAAGGCTCAGATACTGGACACCCACGCACTGATAACCCCCCTGTTCCATAGCCCATCTCTCTTGCATGTGTCTTGTGTCTCTCTGGCATGCCTTCCGGCCCGAAGAGGCCCGTAAAGCCTGCCCGAAAACTGGAACGCGGCTCTCCGGAGCCGCCAAAAGAATGTGGTGCCTCTTGCAAAAAAAAAAAAAAAAAAAAGAAAGGGGTACACCTGGCTGAGTCGGTAGGACGAGGGACCAAATTACCTCTATGAGGTGAACAACGACGGTTCGAATCCCACCAGAGAGACTTTCCAGGCGTTCGGGGATAAGCTCCCGGAAGCAAGCCCTAGCTTCGATTCCTTGGAGGTAGGACCAAACAAACAACGGAGTAAACAGCGGGTACAATGAACCCCTGTACTACCTGCAGGATTAGGCCGTCTAGCCTCGCCTAGGCTGCAGTAAAAGTTCCGCCAGACAGAACAGATTTTTTTTTTTTTTTTTTTTTTTCGGGACTGACTTCCCAGCAGAGTGACGATTTAACGAGACATGGCTGGAAAGCCAGCGGTCAGTTGGGAGACTGGGCAAGCGAATGAACGAATACACCAGATTTTTCAACGGCCCTGCCGTTACTGCCATATTCTCGTACTTATGTGCAACGCGCATGCACGTATGCATCGAAGCATGTACACATTCAGCCGTGTACCATGTGTACATTCGCTCAGTCTCGCTAGTCAGTGCACAAGTCCCAGTGATAAGGGCTCGAACAGCAAGTTGTCAAGGCATTAGCGTAACAGGCTACAGAATAGGTCTAAGCCTACACTGTCTAGCTGCATCTGTCAGTCACGGGCGCTCCACCTGACCTACCCGGCCGTCACTAGTAAGGCCTACATGGGGGGATCAGTTTGCAGGAAGCCCCGACAATCGAATTCCTCCCCGTTTCCATTTTTCTTTCAGTATCAGTTCAGTTTCTAACCCGACGTTAAATCCGGCCCAGTGAAGCCGTTGCCTACGGGCGTCGACATGATAAAAAAAAAAAAAAAAATTTTTTTTTTTTTTTTAGGAGCGCGGGACACTGTACTCGACATGTTAGTACAGCGGGGCTGCCGGTATCCGGTTGCTTCCGGAGCGGGAGCCCAAAAAAATGCTTCTTCAGCACACAGTGAACGCCAGTCTCACTGCGACCTGGGCTGGCCTGCTAGCAAGCAGGTCCGACCAGGTAAAAAAACCCGCGATGCAGTGACACTACCCCCTGCACCAGGGTGGACCGCTTCGTCCGGTCGCGCCCCGCCAGATGAAATGACTATTCTTGCCACCCCCTGGGCTACCTGAAAGCTCAATTGGTGGAAGAAGTCCTGGCAGGCGGCCGAAGCGGTCCGGTCTTCACGGAGGGCGCTTTTGCGAGCTATTTGCCGCAACTCCGTGAGTGCTCCAGGACACCACGCTCCGAAGGTGTCCACGACTAGCGGGACAGCGAGCCATTCCCGAGGGTTTGGCTCGTTGTCTATTATGCCGCGGTACTTACCTTCTTTAACAGCTGTTGCGTAGGCTGTCGCCGCCCCCCCTGGCTTCTCCGCCGCCCGCTTAGCGTACTGGGGGTTCGAAGGCTGCAGGGGGAAGGTGACGGCGACGTCCAGCACAACGGTGGTGCCGTCCCGGACATAGCTGATGTCCGGGCGCTTCCGCTCCGTGTTCGAAAACACGGGGCGCTCGACCGCCGGGGCCAGCAAGCCACGGCGGGCGAAGTCAGCGATGACATCGCGGAGTGCGTTGTGCATTCTCGTCCGGCGCCCGCCGGAGAAGCAACTTCGCGCATGCACTCCGTCGACGTCTGCCGAGCCTGTCCCGCAGAGGCGACAGATGCTCGGCATGGGGGCGATGGGCAGCCCCAGCCGAAGCCGGATGGC
>JAPJBO010000934.1:0-88029 GCA_030068145.1 Diplonema papillatum
GGTGCTCATTATCACGCCGATGTGTCCGGTACGGAAATTGCAGTGCTGCACCTTTGATACACCTGTGGAACACCGATGGTGTGGTGCTCATTAGCACGCCGATGTGTCCGGTACGGAAATTGCAGTGCTGCACCTTTGAGACACCTGTAGAACACCGATGGTGTGGTGCTCATTAGCACGCCGATGTGTCCGGTACGGAAATTGCAGTGCTGCACCTTTGATACACCTGTAGAACACCGATGGTGTGGTGCTCATTAGCACGCCGATGTGTCCGGTACGGAAATTGCAGTGCTGCACCTTTGATACACCTGTAGAACACCGATGGTGTGGTGCTCATTAGCACGCCGATGTGTCCGGTACGGAAATTGCAGTGCTGCACCTTTGATACACCTGTAGAACACCGATGGTGTGGTGCTCATTAGCACGCCGATGTGTCCGGTACGGAAATTGCAGTGCTGCACCTTTGATACACCTGTAGAACACCGATGGTGTGGTGCTCATTAGCACGCCGATGTGTCCGGTACGGAAATTGCAGTGCTGCACCTTTGATACACCTGTAGAACACCGATGGTGTGGTGCTCATTAGCACGCCGATGTGTCCGGTACGGAAATTGCAGTGCTGCACCTTTGATACACCTGTAGAACACCGATGGTGTGGTGCTCATTAGCACGCCGATGTGTCCGGTACGGAAATTGCAGTGCTGCACCTTTGATACACCTGTAGAACACCGATGGTGTGGTGCTCATTAGCACGCCGATGTGTCCGGTACGGAAATTGCAGTGCTGCACCTTTGATACACCTGTAGAACACCGATGGTGTGGTGCTCATTAGCACGCCGATGTGTCCGGTACGGAAATTGCAGTGCTGCACCTTTGATACACCTGTAGAACACCGATGGTGTGGTGCTCATTAGCACGCCGATGTGTCCGGTACGGAAATTGCAGTGCTGCACCTTTGATACACCTGTAGAACACCGATGGTGTGGTGCTCATTAGCACGCCGATGTGTCCGGTACGGAAATTGCAGTGCTGCACCTTTGATACACCTGTAGAACACCGATGGTGTGGTGCTCATTAGCACGCCGATGTGTCCGGTACGGAAATTGCAGTGCTGCACCTTTGATACACCTGTAGAACACCGATGGTGTGGTGCTCATTAGCACGCCGATGTGTCCGGTACGGAAATTGCAGTGCTGCACCTTTGATACACCTGTGGAACACCGATGGTGTGGTGCTCATTAGCACGCCGATGTGTCCGGTACGGAAATTGCAGTGCTGCACCTTTGATACACCTGTGGAACACCGATGGTGTGGTGCTCATTAGCACGCCGATGTGTCCCCATAAAGAAGTCGGTCGAAAGTCTGTCAGTGAACACATCTGGCACTGGGCATCCCGTCGTTTCTCCGGCGCCAAATATGTGCACGGTAATGCTTGCCGAATGTTGAGAAAATAAGCTTGCAGTTTGGTATCCGGATCGCGAAGGTTGTTGGGGTAGCAGCAGCTCGCAAGTACGGGGTTTCCGACTCGATGTTTGTGGTTAGCTAATACGCGTAGTGACCACTCTGCACGGCACGGGGACTCCAATTTTGTCCAATAGCAACGCTGCTGAGGCAGTTAAGAGATATATGTCGGAAGCTGCGGTGACACAACTGCAGGGACCAAGTCTGGTGCTGGGCACCAATAGCGCACGGGAATGCTGCCGGGTGCTGAGAAATGCGCTAGCAGTTTTGGATCCAGAGGACTCGAGCTTGGGGTTTGGAGGGAGGGTCAAACGGCAGCTCTACTTGCTAGCGAACCAAGTCGTGGCTGACTCGATGTTTGTGATGAGCTGCGCGTTGGCCGTCTCGAGCAGCTTCTTCTCGTGGTCCGACAGCGACGGAACGGGGAGAATTTCGGCGACACCCTCCTTGCCGAGCTTCACGAGGTGCGCGAAGTAAGCGGTCTTGCCGCCTTGCGCTGACGCGTCCACGTACGTGCACACGACAACCTCTTCGCCTGCCAGCGCCTTCAACACGTCGGACGCGAATTCCACGGCTGTGTGGGTTTGGCACTGTTTCGAGTTTTGCTCCTTCCGAGAGTGCTTGAAAGGACCCGCATCAAAAGCGCACGGACCCTAACTTCACCCCTCTGCGACGATTGCTACGTCCTTGCTGATGACATCTGTCCCCAGTAAGGGCGGCATTTTTTTAGAGTTAAAGTTCGCTTGAAATTCCGGGGTTTTAGGGTCTCCGTGTGACCGTTCATGAAATGGGTTCTCTTAGAGCAAGAAAGGGCTATGTGGTTACGGGTTGTATATTTAGTGCACGCTTTCGTTATGGGTTATGGCTAGCCATGTCCGGGACTGTTTGTGACCGACACCAAGTACATTCCTTCGTGGAGTGTAATCTTGGGCCCCCCACGTTCTACAAGTTGAGCATTGAGTTCTTTAAGTTGAGCAGGGGTTGCCTTGTAGCCCGTACCGGTCTGTTGTCCGCGTTTATATGTATTTTTTCGCAGTGTGGTGCTTGGGTTTCGCGACACTTGCGGTGCTTCACGTGGTGCGGGTTGTTTCCGCCCTAATATAAAGTTTTTCTGTTGTGCAGTCGACGATATACGTCGTTCTGATATCTGACGACTTTGTTTCTTTGCTTGCTTTGTTTTCCTTGTGGTCCTTTGCTTTCCTCCTTTCAACCTTCACCCAGCTCACCGCATCCGACCTATCGAGCTGCTTCGGCATTTTTTAGAGTGCAAGTTTTTGTTGAACGCTTACGCCCGCAGATTTACCTGGGTTTCGTGTGGGCTACAGCACATTTACCTCCTTTGGTCTATCGCAACTGGCAGTCTCCTCAAGCATTTCCTACAAAGCAGGTGCTTATACAAAACAAAACTTCTTCCTCAGGGACAATCCCCACTCACCACCCGGGTGCCATTGCCACTCTGGACCCGGTGGAGAGATGCGTTCTGGTACGAAGCAGCTGGAAATGGACGATGAAGCTAGCTCAGCTTTCGCCTCCAGTCCCGATCAGGCGCCGAGAGCTCGCATGTGCCGTGATTGGGCTGCGGGTTGCCAGGAGAATCACGAACGGCTGGGTGCTGTTTAGCGTTTTCCACGATAACAGCACCGCAGAGAGCCGGTTCCGTAAGTTGGCGTCACCGCATCCCGTAGAAAATCGGCTACTGGTTGACATGCACAGGGCCATTGGGGAGGCACAGGTCGAGACTCACCTGGTGGCAAGCGCAAAAATGGTGGCGGATGTGGACACCAGAGAAAGAACCTGAGCGCGTTCTTTTCCCCCACCGCTTCTTCTAGCTTCTGTCGTGATCTGCGCGTGGGGATGCGCATTGTGAAACGCTCACGTACTGTT
This sequence comes from Diplonema papillatum, assembly GCA_030068145.1. Taxonomy (NCBI): domain Eukaryota; phylum Euglenozoa; class Diplonemea; order Diplonemida; family Diplonemidae; genus Diplonema; species Diplonema papillatum. Next base: position 3,346 of record JAPJBO010000934.1, read on the forward strand.
GCTGAGTGGTCAGATGAACTGAGAGGAGAGGATGCGTGGTCAAGGAAAAAAGGGGGGGGGGGAGCTGCTTATCGTTTTTTCTTAATATGTCTGATGTTTTCCTTCCGCGTGATTGCACACGGAAGAGGGCGCCACGCAAAATGAGTACCCCTCGTCGCTGCGTGTTATATGGCGCGTCCTCTCCAAAGCGGATCTGAAACTGGACAGTTCGTGAAAATTTAGGCAGCCCGTGCCCCTCCCTGGAGCAAGGTGGCCTGTGTGAATCCACGGGTCCCGGCGCTCGCCTTGCGCCCTACACAAAATCCCAAGAACTTACCTCTTGCTGTTTTTCTCTGACCATTCGAACGCTTCGACCGCTGCGTCGCAAACACAGTGAAGGGAAATAAAACCGCTGCGCGGGGCCCTGAACCCCCCCCCTTAGGCATACATCCGATCCGACTCGTATGCGAGAATGATTCTCGCATTCTCGCATGAAATTCTCGCATATTCTCGCAAATAGAAATTCAGCCAGGTGGCCCATTCTGACGCTTTGCTCAATTATCCGTAGACTTTTTCTTTTTCTTTTCCTTTTGCTTTGCTTCTTCTTCGAGTTTTACGGATCCGGTGTTTTTTTTTTTTTTGCGATAAGCAACAGGACCTTATGCAGCCCATTTTCTCCTTCAGACTAGACACCAAGCCCATTTTCTCTGGTGAGTCTTAATGCAGGGGGGGTCCAGGGGGCACCGCCCCCTGGGAGACGGTATGGTACATGGTGCCTCAGAATCTGATGTCCTGGCTAAGGCAGGACCTTCTGCAGCGTGTCCTCCAGAAGACACCTAGCCTACTGATGATTGTTCTGATGAAAGGTCTCGCCCCTCTTCAGTAGCACAGCCAGAATAGGAGAAATAATTCCCACTACAGACACCCAAAACCTCTGCCCAACCCAAGATTACAGACACCAAACTCCTGCCCAACCCAATCCGAGGTAGTGTAAATCAACCCAACCTCCCACCTGATTTTCGATTTTTTTTTTTTTTTTGGGTGAGTTACCTCACCCAACCGCTGCAGTGCATAACCCCCTGTATTAAGCAATAAGTACCTCCTTAGAGAGCATACTTGTTTACAGCTAAAAAGGAACGTTGGCAGCGGTTTAACCTGAACGCGTACAGGTCAAATCGCGCAAACAGATCGGCCAACACAGTAAAGACGGGTTGGAGTTCTTTCGTTGGTGTGGGGTATGGTTGGTGCCCAGTGTAGTTCGACAGTTGGGTGGTATTTGCAGCGACGTTTTCTGTGACTTAACTCGCACTTTTCGTACGTTCGTTTTCGCTCTTTGGGGTTGGTTGAGCTTTGCAGAGCTGGTAAGCACAACAGCGTGAATTGCGCAAGGGTTGGTGCTCCAATAATGCTGGTGCTTGCTTGATAACGCCGTCCGTCGGCGGAGCCGACGTTGATTTGCAAATGGAGGCCAAGCTGGGCAGCCGGTTCCGGAATCAAGCAACAGCCAGTGCAATGGGGCTTGGACAGGGAGGAAATATAGAGGTTGAGGGGCAAATACAATACAAACACAATCGGACTTGTTCTTCGCTTACACCCTGCTCGATTGCATCCCTTTTGTTCTTTGCTTACATCACCGTGTGTTGCTTTCTCACTCAGGACTTTTGACCTGTCGTGTTTGGTGATTTGTCGTGTTGGGGTAGACCCTCATGACCTCACGTCCGTTCAACATGTTGTGGTTCTATGGTTACAGCACTTGGGATCCCTTCGGTTCTTTGTCTGGCAGCTATTGTCGAGCATTTCCTTTCAAGCTGGCGCTTGGAAAGTGACCCTCAAACAACCTCGTTAACCGAAATATGGCAGCCATGCAGTATCCCCCAGCGTTTGCGAGTTGTTGGTTGTGGAGGGGACGGCACATCTGTTACACAGTACCGCAGGTGTCAAGCTCAGCGGGAACAGACCTCCTTTATTTCCGCACTAGATGTTCAAACCATGTAATCCAGTCAAAGAAGGGAACACCAGAAGCATTGCTAAACCAAGAAGGAAGACATAACGATTTTGTCGAGTAGGGTGCTGGGGAGACACGCTTGTGTCGGTCCTGTGATGTGCACGGGACCACCCCCCTGGAGAAACTTCCCGTAGAGGGGTGCGCGTAAGTGCCTTTTACCCCGTACGCGTAAGGGTAAAAGTTTGCGTTGTGTTGCGAAGGTCTTTGGACATACCCGCGTAGGCCATGGATAGGGTCGCGCTGCCGGCCCCGTCTTTCGCTTTCACGACTTCGTCGCCGCCGAATTGGATGCGGTGCGTGAGCTTGTCGATCTCGTCTTGCGAGAACTCGAAGCCGGACTGGCTGAGCAACGGCACGATGGTGGCGCCGCTGTGGCCTCCGATGACGGGCACGTTGACCTTCGTGACGTCGGCGCCCTTCGCTTCGGCGACGAACGTGCGGGCGCGGACGAGGTCCAGCGTGGTGACGCCGAAGAGCTTCTTGGGGTTGTAAACGCCCGCCTTTTTGAGCACCTCGGCGAAAATGGGAACCGTCGAATTGACCGGGTTCGAGATGATCAAAAAACACGCCTTCGGGCACACCTCGGCGCACGCGGTGGCCAAGGTTTTGATGATCCCAGCATTGACGTTGAACAGGTCGTCGCGGGTCATGCCAGGCTTTCTCGGGACGCCCGCCGGGATGATGACCACATCCCTGTCCTTCAACGCGTCTCTGAGTTGCGCGTCCCCCACGAAGCCGGACACCTTCGCCCCGGTGCAGATGTGGCCCAAGTCCGCTGCGACTCCCGGCGTGTTCACCACGTCGTAGAGGTTCAGGTTCTTCACCAGCGGGTTCATCTTCAGCAGCAGCGACAGCGGCTGCCCGATGCCACCGGCGGCTCCGAGGACGGCGGCGTTGAAGGTCGTCATTTGGGGCTTTTTGTGTTGTTGTTTTTTTTTGTGTCTGACCAGGGTAAAGGAGGGGGCCGAATAATAACAGTTGTTTGACTCGATTCGCACACGTTCCAACAGCTAGCGTTCGTTCTTATCTCGGTCAAATGTATCCACCTCAATCCCACTGTTTTAAGGCCACGGGGTTGAATTCTTTGAACATGTATCCGTGGTGGAGCAACCATTGTTTCGACGAGACACAGATTTGTCGGGCCACGACTAGCAGAGGCGAAGGACCCTTTCAACCTTTCAAATGTAACCGTGCTGCGGGGTGTCATGAGCTCCAACTCCTCTGGACGCGGCTCTGGGGAACTTGGACGAGAGAGAGGCAAGAGAAGGAAGCCAGGTTGTGTCGACTGTCACCTGGAAAGGCGCAGACGTGGGAGTGGAGGGGCGGGCTTATGTGCTGACCGGTCCTATCTGCACCATGTTTAGGTCCTCTAAGCCACGAACACATAAGGCGGACCATCATCATCAGCGCGGAAGCTGGAGTGTCAGACAGGACCGCCACACCGCATACCACTTACATGTAGCAGCAGACCACGTAGCAGAGGAGTACCACAGCACGTAAATGCATAGCACCACGTAGCAGAGGAGTACCACAGCACGTGAATGCATAGCACCACGTAGCAGAGGAGTACCACAGCACGTAAATGCATGGCACACGTAGCAGAGGAGTACCACAGCACGTACATGCATAGCACCACGTAGCAGAGGAGTACAGTACCAAATGCAGAGGATAGGATGTAGATGCACACCACGCACGGTGTGAGTCGGGTTGGTCTGTTCGTAGCTCGCCACCGCCAGGGCCCATGCTACGAGACAAATCCGTCTCGGAAAGAAGACCCCTACACGGTGAAGTCCAGCCTCAGAAGTGGAGCAGGAGCTACCGCTGGAGTTGAAAAGCGGGCGTCACGCCCGCGTGTACATGCGTTTTGGTTGCGGTTCGGGTATGTTTCGGAGCCTCCAGCAGGTTGAGCTCCGTGGCAAGGAGGACACGTACGTTAAGTATGCAAGTAGTAAGAAGCTTGCATCGGATGTTGCTGCGCGTACCAAGGGGTGGTGTACAAAGGCACTGGCTTGCTTGACGACAGATTCTTCGAAACCTCTTGCTAGGTGTTCAGCGTGTGTGCGGTCCAGCAGCGAAAGTTCGTTCATTCGGCCGCTGGGTTGTCTTTTTTTATGGTAACAACCGCGGTTGTCATTATCAAAAAGTGACGGTTGGCAGCGTACTGTGGAAATTACCATACAGGTGACAGCACACACGCACAAACAAAAATATGCCGGCTGTACCATCACGTGAGGACCTCACCTATGTCGATTGGGATGCGATCCCGGTGGCCGAGTTCCCGCCTAACGCCAGGCCGGTGGCAGGACATTCGAGGTGCGTGTTCTTCCCTTCGTGTGACAGCACACACGATCCTAACCGCGGCAATCGATGTGCCCGCTGTGGAGCCATCGGCCTGGCCCACGTAATGATGCATTGTTGGTGGCGGTGCCACCTTCATCTTCCATCTGGGTCGCCTCCCCTTCTGTTTTCGGACTCCTTCCCTCAATGAAGACCGTCAGTGGGGAAGCGTGGGGCTGGACGTAAGCAGCCATCACTCGGTCACAGGTTACTTCAACGAAGACCTGCAGTGTGGTCAAGCATCCATCAGGTCGCAAGTTGCCGCAATGAAAACACTTCGTGGGGCAGCGCTGGGCTTACGTAAGCATCCATCACTCGGACGCAGGTTACCTCAATGAAGAACTGCAGTGGGACAGCATTGGGCTTGACGTATGCATCCATCGCTCGGACACAGGTTACCTCAATGAAGACCTGCAGTGGGGCAGCATTGGACTTGACGGGGCCAAGCATCCGTCACTCGGTCGCAGGTTTTCTGGCAGGTGGGCGCGGCTCGATGAAGACCTGAAGCGGGGGAGCGTTGGGCTTGAAGGCTGGCGGCGTAATTCCAATGGGCGACGGCACGGACCCAGCGATGACTGGGGTGTGCACCGCCGGCACGGAAGTGACTTTGTCAGCGCTCGTCGGCCTTCCTTTCCGTAACGGCGGCGGGTGGCCCATCGGGGAAGCGTGCAATACCGAACCCGGAAGAGTGCCTGTGGGAGATCGTTGTTATTGGTGCTGGTTTTGAGGGATAAGGAAAAGGTAAGAAATTTTTTTTCTGTGGCCTCCGCTGGTCTGGTGGTTTGTGCTACCTCCGTTCTTCTACACTCGTTCTCTTCTCTACTCGAGGGGATTTGAGAAGCTGCCGCGGGGCGTTGAGAATAACACAGTTCACTGAGGGTTTGAAGCACCACAAGTCGATGAGAGTTTGGGTTAGAATGCGAAGAATCTGCGGCGATAATCTGCATCCACGTGGACGAGTGCTGTCAAAGGGTCGTGTACTGTGGACAGACCGGGTCATCGATAAACAAATTGCACGTTTGCCAAACGTTTGCGTTCGATAAATCTTTGTGTCAAACGTACGTTTGCAAACGACACTGCCCGGGCCCGGTGGCTTCAGAAAAGGAACTGAACGGAGGATGAGCTCGTGCCTGTTGTGTCTATCGGTGCAGGTGCACTTTTCGCGCGTCACCGCTGTGTTCGTTGACGCGCAAGCTGCAGCACAGGGGACGCGTGTGCTTGAGTCCACGTCTGAGAGCCCGGGATGCACAAGCGTGGATCGCCGCAGCCACGTGGACGAGTGCTGTCAAGGGTCGTTTACTGTGTACGGACCGGGTAAAACGCTACGTTTGCACGTTTGCCAACCGTTTGCGTTCGATAAATCTTTTTGTCAAACGTATGTTTGCAAACGACACTGCCCGGACCCGGTGGCCTCAGAAAAGGAACTGAACGGCCTCGTGTGGTATGAGGATGAGCTTGTGTCCGTTGTCTATCGGTGCAGGTGCACTTTTCGCGCGTCACCGCTGTGTTCGTTGACGCGCAAGCTGCAACACAGGGGACGCGTGTGCTTGAGTCCACGTCTGAGAGCCCGGGATGCACAAGCGTGGATCGCCGCAGCCACGTGGACGAGTGCTGTCAAGGGTCGTTTACTGTGTACGGACCGGGTAAAACGCTACGTTTGCACGTTTGCCAACCGTTTGCGTTCGATAAATCTTTTTGTCAAACGTATGTTTGCAAACGACACTGCCCGGACCCGGTGGCCTCAGAAAAGGAACTGAACGGCCTCGTGCGGTATGAGGATGAGCTTGTGTCCGTTGTCTATCGGTGCAGGTGCACTTTCGCGCGTCACCGCTGTGTTCGTTGACGCGCAAGCTGCAGCACCCCGCCACTGGGAGTCTCTCGACTCGCTGTAACCGTCGCCACCACGGGCTTCATTACCCTTCTCCCGCTGGACGTATTTCTTTGCGAATACACACACGGGGGGTGGTGACAAACAGGGATACCTTCCATGTCCATGCGGTGCTTTGCGCCTTCTGAGTTCCGAGGGGCCGTCTTGCGCGCGTTGCACGACAGGCACTTGATGAGCTGCTTTGTCTGCAAGAGGACGTCCGCCGCGTGCATCTCGCACCCCGCCGCCTCGGCCCGCTGCGGGAGGGGGCCGGCCTTGCCGTGCTTTTTGGACACGAACCCCGAATCGACCGGGCGCGACAGCCGCCGGTGGGTGGCGTCGCCGCCGCGGGCGCCGCGCAGGGCTGATATAAGGTGGTCCTCCACGCGGGATAGGCCCTCCTCGTGCTGGTTGACCTTCGACTCGAAGAGAACCAGCAGGCTCAGGATGTCCGAGATTTTCCCCCCGAGCAGGGACAGGACGGAGCTCGCTGGCTCCTCTCCTTCGTCGACGAATCCGGCGTGCCCCGGCTGGAGGGAGACCTGGTGGCACAGACTGTCAACCTTCACCCACCTCTCCTCGAAGTGCACTTCCAGCCGGTCCATCTTCTCCGTTTGCGCGTCCGTTCGCGCAGCGAGATCCGCGGTTAATTCTTGGAAATCCTCCCGCAGCGCATCGACCGCCGCCCCCCGGCGGCCGTCCAGCAGCGCGACTTCGCTGCGCAAGTCGGCGCGGGCCAAGGCTTCGGCGGCAAGCCCAGCCTTCAGTTCGGCGACTCCACGCATCGCGCTGTCGCACGACGCGCGGAGCCCGCCGATGCTTCCTTCGAGCAGTTCGCACCGCTCTTCCACCGCGAAACCCAGCTTTTTTTGCGCGGCCAGGCGGCGCGCTGAATCGTCCAACGCGGCTTCGGTTTTCGCCATCCCGTCTTCGACGGTGGTCTCGAGCGTTTTGACCCGCGCCTTGGCGTCCGCGTGCGCTGATTCGAGGCCGTCGACCTTCTCCTCGACGGCGGCTACCCGGGTGGCCGCGGCTGCGAGCTGGCCGCTGTGTTCCGCGTGGTTGCGCGCCGCGGCCGCGGCGGCGGACGCGAGCCCGGCCGCCAACTCGCGGGCCAGGGAGTCGACGGTCGCCAGCAGCCCCCGCGCCTGGTCCTCGGCGGCGGCCACGCGGCCGCAGCAGGCGTCGACCCGCTGCAGGGCGCCGGCGACGGCGGCCCGCTGCTCTTCGGCCTGCGCCCGCAGGTCGCCGATTTGCGTCTGCTGGATCGCGCCCTGCGACAGCAGGTGCGTGATGATGCGGTCGAGGCTCTCGCTGCTGAGGGTGGCTGGAATGTAGCTGACCAGCGGGTTCAGCTTGCAGTACGTCGACGCATCCGGCGCCGGGTGCATCAAGTTCGGCTTGAACCCTGACTCCATGGTTACCCGTGTTGTTGTCCAATCCTGTATTTTTCGTTGCTTTGGTTGTGCGCACTTCCTTCAACCTGTGTTTCCTTCATCTAACGGGCTTGAGGATAGCACGCTGCCAGTCGATCGGTTTTGGCTCCAAGGGAGAGGGACGCTTAGTTTAAGGCTAAGGCAGCCCAGAGGGGGAGAATGCGGGCGAACACCCTCCGTGTTCTTGTCCAGTCCTGTATTGGTTACTGATTTGTTGTGCGCACTTCCTTCAACCCTGTGTTTTCTTCATCTAACAAGCTTAGGATAGCACGCTGCCATCGAACGGTTTTGGCTCTGATGAAATGCATCCGCCAGATACAAAAAAGAGATAGGCGTGTGCTATCGCCCTGCATTGAAGAACTTGGACTGAACGATGGTCGTCCAAACGGCAGCCACCTGCGAGGCAGGGTCCTGATGTAGCTTTGACATGGGCCTGCTGGATCGGTAGCTACGCGCCTAGCGTGTTCCTGTCTTCTTGGCGTCTTGGGCCTTCTTGATGAACACTTGCTGAGTTCAGCTTGTTCGGGCTTTGGTGCACACTACACGAGTCACACCCGAAAAGTGGGTGTGGCACCCGCCTTTTTACTCCTGCTTTAACTCCAGCTTCTGAGGCTGGACTTCACCGTGTACAACTTGAGTCCACGTGCCATCCAGCGCCTTCAGCTGAACTCGCTCAATCGTTCAATCCACCCATGACTGGTGCACCGTGTACAGGCTGCCCTCACACCATGCCTCAGATTCGCCAAGAGCAATAACTCGTTTGTGCCTCTCTGCTGGTTCCCTTTCTGGCGCGCTGCATGGACTGCACAACTGCGGCGGCACAAGGAAAAAGAAGTGTTTAAACGGGTATAATCAAGTGAGTGTCCAGGTGGCTGTCCTCAAAGCGACATGAGGAAGGAAGGTTTCATAGAACGGTGCGCTCACGGGGGGAAGGCGGGGGCGGGCGTGTGAAACCAGTTCGAGCCTGGGGAAATGGGCGGTTAAACCAGTTGCGGGCCGAAGGCATACTAAAGCGTCCATTCGCACTGAAGCGACGGGGATAAGCACTGCGTGTGCGGGGTGGGTGGCTACTTTCCCTGCGGCAGGCGCCATTGCGGGATTGGGCGAGAAGCAGGCTGCCGCCGTGAACATCAACAACTAGCTATGACCATGACTAAGCTGAGCGATCCTTCTTAGTTGGATGGAATGGGGTGGCTGGTTGGATCGTCGTGTTTGGGGCGGGGTCGGTCGGGGGGGCGGTTCGGGGTGCGAATCAGTGGTAGCATCACGGCACTGTCCGATCGAACAACCGTAGATACCAGGGACTAGAAACGGGAGTTCCTCTCGTACTACCCCGTATTGCTGTCGGAATGCGCTGGCCCGATGGGCTCTCTCTCCATCAGTAACCTGTCTCACGACGGTCTAAACCCAGCTCACGTTCCCTGTTAGTGGACAATCCAACCCATAGGCAGTTCTGCTTGTCTAGGTTGGGAAGAGCTGACATCGAAGGATCAAAAAGCAACGTCGCTATGAACGCTTGGCTGCCACAAGCCAATCGCTTTTTCTTCTCTGGCCGCACACCCGTGCTAGGATCTGATGCCTGGGTCGTCGTGCAATTCTCCGAAAAGTTCGCTTCGGCTTGAGCTCTCGGGGATGATGACACCCAGGATACGACTTAGTTTCGGTTCAGGGGTAAGGGTGTCCCGCCAGAGATGAGAGAGAGAAACTAGCATTTGAGAATCGTTGGCGACGGAATCTCCAGGGGAATCTCCCTTCTGCACCTTACCAAACCCGCCTCTTTCTCTCTCCGCGTTCGTATGGTTACCGTATGGGCGACAATCCGCATCGCCGGCGGCGCGGTTAGCTCTTCGGCATTAGAACCGGTGCCGTGGTCGTACCTCCCCCCGCCCAGCGTCCAGTGCCAGTTCTTTGAAAATCAGCGTACGCGCATACGCGTAGGGGCCCTGCTGTGTTCTAACTGGTAACGTGACTCCTGCAGCAGCCGTACGGGTTTCACTAGGTATTTATGTTCTGCATAACCAAGAACCCCCGTGTTACCTGGAGGAAGTCCACTCGATTCCGCCTCGCTGGGCCAATACCAAGCTGGAAGCGGAACTTCGCTTGTTGCGCTCGTTGAAGTACCGGCGGACGAATCCGTTTGGTAAAATCCACGGCCGGACGCTTTTTGGTTCTCACGTTCGGCAGCCCGACCGCATGCACTCGGACACACCAACCGCAGAGCCGCAACGAGGCGGTCGCCGGCGTCCGGAGGCTTGGCCACTCGCTGCCAAACGGCTGCCACCACAGAGAACTCTTTCAGAGTGCCCTTGCCGTCTCGACCGTTTCACTAGGTACTTACGTTCTGCATAACCAAGAACCCCCGTGTTACTTGGAGATAGTCCGCGCGATTCCGCTTCGCTGGGCCAATACCAAGCTGGAAGCGGAACTTCGCTTGTTGCGCTCGTTGAAGTACCGGCGGACGAATCCGTTTGGTAAAATCCACGGCCGGACGCTTTTTGGTTTCCACGTTCGGCAGCCCGACAACAGCTGCACTCGGACGCACCAACCGAAGATCACGGCGTCCGAGGGCGTGGCCACTCGCTGCCAGACTGGCTGCCACCACAGAGAATTCTTCCAGAGTGCCCTTGCCTACCCCTTGGCCAACCCCTCGGAGCTGTTGGACCCCCGGCCGTGACCCCACTCTTTCCTTTTTGGAGCTGGCTTTTGCACCCGCCTCGGAGCTGGCAACGTGTTTAACTCCGTTTACGCACGTGGATATGTGGTTATACTCCCTGCAGGTCGCCAACGGCCGTACGCTGAATCAGCACTGCCCTGGGGAAGGGAACTTTTTGAATTGTATTTGATATTGACAACAAGACGGAAGAAGAAGAAAAAAAAAAAAAAAAAAAAATGGCAAAAAAGAAAAGAAGAAGAGTGGGGTAGTAGTAGCAGTAGTAGTTAGTTTGAACTTGATATGCAGCAAAAATCTGTGTCTGCTCAGTAGTGGTATGTGTCGTCTGTTACATTTCTCTTCTTCATGGAGACCCGCCCCCGGCATTTCGACTGTCCAATCACGGTCGCGAAAGGGTTGTGCCTGTAGTGGTGAGGCGGTTGACCGGGCCCCCACGAAGCCTTATACACAACACGGCTACAACACGAGGATGCAGCCGTGCTTAGACGTGCACTCAGCCATCCCAGGCCATTGGCTGCTAAGCAGCACTTCGTTCCGCGTCGCGGCAAGTACATGATGCTGGCGGTTGGGGGTCGGCGACCGCAACTCAATTAAGGTGTGGTCAACCGTGTCGCCTCGTGAAGGCCCTCCATGACACCTAAAAGGAGAAGAAGAAAAGAACAGACAATGGCGTGACACCGTGACGTTGCCGTCTCGGGATAGGGGTGCGAGGTTGGTGATCCTTCGCGACACGGGTTTCGTTTCGTGCACCACTGTACCACAAAGTACAGGAGCTGTGGCTTTTAAACGATGGTTGGTGGACCAATACATTATAGCTCCCCGTTTTCAATAAGCATCCGACCCCTGGCTGGTGACCCGTTAGGGTTGCTGACCCTGCCGTCGGGGGACTGGTTGGGAATAGTTGATTGCGGGGGGTCCGAAAAGCTAACGGAGGAGCCCCTCCCACCACCCCCCTCCCGAGTTGGGACTAATTTTTCGCTTGTTGACAGGAGCAGGGCTTACGCTCCGTTTTCGGCCTCAGAGAAAATACGTGTGGTCCACATGTGGGCGCTGAAGGTTCGAGGGGAAAAATACTCGAGGGACTGCCTTGTGCTCATTTCGAAGGAGGCTAGAGGGGGAGAAAACAATACAACTACAAAGTGGGTCTTTTTTGTTGAACGCTTACGCCCGCCACTAAACCCAGATTTTCCTGGGCTACAGCACATTTACCTCCTTTGATCTATCGCAACTGGCAGTCTCCTCAAGCATTTCCTACAAAGCAGGTGCCTATACAAAAAAAAAAAAAAAACCTTTCCCCCTATGTGCGGCGGGGAAAAAAAAAAAAGCCCACAACTGGACTCGGCGACACCTGGCTGTGCGGCCTTGGCGACTTGTGAGCCTAGACTCCCCTGCATGTGGACCAACCTGTGGCAAGCACATGTGGGGGAAAAAAAATCCAAAAAGAATTAACGTGTGGAAATCCACACGGTCCACACGTGGAGCGTAAGCCCTGTGCCGGATCGGATGTACGACCCTTCCTTGACCCCTACCGGTACTGCCAGATCGTCGGGCCACGTATTCACGTCATGCATCGCGTTGCTCAAACTGGCTGATGGCCCCAAATTGTATTTGAAATTGGAAAAGGACGAAGAAGGACGGACAAAGGCAAAATGGTCGGTTAATCTGAAGCCAGCCAGGAAGCAGGCAATGGGATCGGGTCGATTTTTTCTTATCGGGAGTGAGAAGAACGGGGGAAACAGGGACCGCTAGGCTCGATGACTACATATTGGGGGACCAAGTGCGCATGGAAACGTCTTCTGACAGATACTAAATGGGGGAGGTGACAACTAACAAAAGTAGTGCTTGGTGCTGGAGAAGGGGCGGGGTCGGTTTGGTTGATGTCTGATACTTTCATTGAAGATGCGGTTTTACCGAGCATTTCGAGGTTCATGAAGGTAAAGGGGGGGGGGGGTAGGGGGGGTCAAAAGCTGTCAAAATAGGTCATTTTTTTGGGAACCACATAGGGGCTCCTAAAAGGCAATAAAATTTGGTAAACCACCCCAGAACCGTATAGAAATGCCTAAAACATGCTTTTTGGCTGCTGAAGTGCCCCGAAAAGGCCTTTTTACGAGTGCCCAATTTTTGGACTCAGGGTGGACACCCTTTGGTACCAGTGTTCTTCTTTTTAGGTGACAACCCCAAAAATAGTGACAGCATGAACCGAAGAAGGAAAACAACACTGCCCAAACCTATGTATTTTTACTCAAAAGACTTTCCTGAGAGTTGGGGATGGTGGGGCTTCGTAGGAGGCATCGACAAGCGACTCAATGAGGTACAGCTTCGTAACGTGCCGCCCCCTCGAGTCCTTGACGTCAGCGCCAGCTTTCGTAGTGGCCTGTGTCGTGTAGCGTGCTACCGCAAGCTGCAGATACCCTGCCCTGAGCTGCTATGTCGTGACAGTCCTATAAATCCACCGCCGAACCTTTTCGTTCAAGTCCAGTTTTCTATTTTTGTTCAAGCTCAACGTGCGTTGGGGTTAGGTACCAGAGATACACCCCGGTGACCAGTATTGTCTTGCGTGCGTGTGCAATGTGACCCTTTCGGGGTGGTGTACAAAAGGCGAACTTGAATAAAGGACACTGTCGCGTGCATCCCTCCAACAAAAACGTTGGGATCTGGGAAATCCCACTACGGATGAGAGCATCTCATTGTTTTTCTCGGAAAGACATCGAACTTTGTGAATATCGCTCTAGCAGAAGTTCGGGGAAGAGCTGCTGCCTGCGGTGTCAACAACACCTCAGCTTGCGCAAGACCCAGAGAACCTTTTGGGACGTTGTTAACCATCCAGACGAGCAACGTTCATAGCTGCCTTCCTCCTGGGTGTCGTTCGCCCTTTTGTTGCTTCCATTTGTGGCTGCCTGTACGTGATTGTAGTCTCATCTTTGCATGGTATGAACAGTGAAGCACACCCACAGGCTGCTAGCCGGTACCAAACGGTGTCCACCCTAAAACCATCAACTAATACACCCCCCCCTGGGCCATTTTCCATGAAACTTCCCCCAAAAACACGTTTCCGGGCATTTCTGAGGCGGGTTGCATGTTTTTTTAGCCTTAAACTGCCGTTAAGTCTACAGGCTGAAAATGTCACCATTTTGACGCAAAAAAAGACCTTTTGACCCCCCCTAGGGCTAAGTTGGATGGAAACGCCGTTTCTTTTAGTTTTTTCGAAATATGGAAACGGAAACGGAAACGGAAACGGAAACGTTTCCGTTTCTTTTAAAAGAAACGCCGGAAGGTCATGCTGAGGGGTCCTATAGGATACCACTTCGCGGGTCCTTCCTGGGCTGTTCTTCGACTTGGCTCGGCCCCTTCTTGTGTGTCGTCGCGGTCTCGTTTGTGCAGAGCAGTCGCTGATGCTCACCGCTTTCTTTCATCGGCGATCTGACACGAGCAAATAGGTAACCACAAGCTAATGATGCAGAATGTCGTCACATGCGGATGCTGAGGTTTTCTGACACCAGATTCCACTCTTCTGTGCCTACCACTTCGTCCTCTGCTGCTTCCAACCCACGTTCTCATGTTTACTTGTATCGGCAGCCGTGCCGAGTGGGGCTTTTTGAATCTGCCGTCCTCTTCTGCATTGTCGATGGGGTTCTTCCTGCCGTCGCTGTCTATGCTCCGACAACACCGCCCGATGGTGCCCCTTCCGGTGACGGTTGCCACCCGTCGTCATATGCAAGGTGCACTGTGGCAAGCGATGTTTAGCGCACACGTTACTGCGTGGCCATCGCTTTTCTGGCGGGTTCAACATTGCCCCGGCATACGTGTGCCCTTCTCACCTCCTGATGCTGATTGCACTCCCTCTTTGTCTTACGCCGCCGAAAAACCCCGGTCTTGTAGCCTGTGGCGCGGCGGTGCTCCCGCTGTCCTGAACGACCGTATCTGTATAGCCTATTATTGGAAGCGGATGTGCTTTCCCGATCGTCTTCAGCGCGTTGGCCAACGGCCTCGCATAACAGAGCATCGTCGCTACAACAGCCATTGGTATAAAGAGCTGCAGACCTCAAAGTCATCACAACCGGATGCGTGTGGTTGCGTCTGCTCCACGCGGTCGCAACTCTTATGCTTCTTTCCTCCCTCTTTTTCAAAGCCACCTTGTCCATGGTTTCCCACTGGATTGCGGGGTCCGCCGTTCGACACACATTTCCGGTCGGACCTTCAGCCAGTATACTAGTGGCATACCAGCCGTTTCTTTTGAAAAGAAACGGCGTTTCCATCCACCGCCAAAAAGAAGGAAACGGAAACGGAAACGGAAACGGAAACGTTTCCAACGTTTCCATCCTACATAGCCCTAGGGGGGGGGGGGGGGGGGGGGGGGGGTCGAACAATAACAGTTCTTTGACACACGTCTGGTTGTCTAAAAACACTACCACTATTTGATCCTGCTACTGTTCGGCTACCCGGAACTTTTGTCATTATTCGACAATTCGAATAATAACACAGTGTTATTATTCGACCCCCCCCCCTTCACAGGTAGCGGTGATCTTGTTCGTGCCGCCTCTGTCTTCGACTCTGCTTACACACGTAGTTGTAGGAACATGTTCACACTGTGAGATCCTGTTGGAACACGTTCACACTGTGAGTTCCAGCCTCGAACCCGGAGCTGAGATACTTGGCAAAAAGACAAGGGCGAGAGGGGGAAATACGTGGCGAGCCACACCCATAAAAAAAAAAGCGGGACATCGCTTTTGTATTGGTGCTGCACGCGGCGCCCTCATGCCCACGGGTGCCCTGCGGGTTTGCGCATCAAAGTCTTCTTTCGCGGGAATGCAGAGTGTTGCGTTCTTTCTTTTCATGTCTGTCGTTTCCACTTTTTCTTCTTTATGTTTCGTTGACTACATTCTTTCTTTACCAATGGGGGGGGCGGGTGTCTTCGCCGAGACGACATAGCTGCACATGAGTCCCTCAGAAATCTGGCGTTAAAGCTTGAGTTAAAAGCGCGGGTGTCACACACGCTTCTCGAGTGAGGATTTACACGCGTATTGGTTGCAGCACATCCGGCAGCCGTGCATGCGCCTCGCCCTGCGACGATCTACGAACAGCCGCCACACAACCCAGACAGGTGGAACACAGGTGAAGAAGAGGAAGAAGCGGACGAACAGACAGAAGAAGAACATGACAAAAAAATTTGAGCCAACACTCAAGATCGAACAAGATGGAGTGGGTGCGGGTGCAAGGTGCTTCAGTGCGTTCACCATGGTACTACCGCTGTCTGCAAGCACTCAGGCTCCGCGCTGATGATGGTTCGTCTTCTGCGCCGAAACACAGTGAGATAGGAACAAGGTGTTGGGCACACGAAACCATCTACCGGTTGGAATACGCAAAACGCCGGAATGAGTGGTCGGATGCTCTCGTTTAGGCCCCAGAAAATGGCTGCAGAATGCGAAAACAAGGAAAACTCACCTCACACACAGTGAATTCCGTATGGAAAGCGACTCAATGCGACCGGCACCGCAATCACGTTCAATATAGAAAAGTGACCCTGGGCCCCGTGTGCACGTTGAGGGGTTTACATGTATCCCAAAAGTCCCCACTGTTACTTTCATGAGGGTGCTCACCGAGTCCGAAGTGACAGAGAGGTCCACCGCCTGCTGACAGACCGCTGAGGCTGTGTTCGTCTGTGATAGTCATGGTTAGTTTTGGGTTAGAATGCAAAGAATCTGTGGCGATAATCTGCATACATGGTTAACCTGTGGTAAGACTGTGTTCGCATGTGGTAGTTGAGGTTAGGATGCAGAATATCTGTAGCGATGGCCTGCAGTAGTCACTAGGTGGCTACCCTTCGATCGTACTGTGTCGTGCTTCTGGCGTTTGCACTCCTTCGCTGATAGTCTGACTGGGATAGACAACGGCGATCAATGCAGTTCCGGGGGTAAGGGTGGACCGGATCAGACAGTCTGCCAAACCCCCGACAGAGACGGGTGGTGGACCCGCTTTGGACCGGACTCATCGGCAACGGGCGGGGAGGGAGCACACATGGCAAGGTAACAGTGAGTGGTTTACGCAGACCTAGGAGAACGAGGAGGAGGGGGACAAGGAGGGGCGCCAGGGCAAGAAGATGCTGCGTGGCAGTGTTTTCTTCGCCAGGCCTCGCGAAGAAATGTTCAGCGACTTCCCGAAATATCTGTTTGTCTCGTGCTCTCGCTGCGTTGCGGTATTGTTCTTTGGCAGAGGTAGCCGATGCTTCGCCTTTAGCACATGGCTGTACCGCGCATGCTCTTGACAGACGATAGCGTCCGGTATTGTGCACGTGGGTTCGGTGGCATTGAGGTAAGGGGTTGCACAGGGCACTTTGTGGCGGTAGTGGGAAGTCGTTTGCGCTTTGTGGCCGCGAATGCGGGCCAAGGCCCTCTGCCGCGGCTTTCCGCAAAGGGTCGGACACACAGTAGGAGGGTGTCGACGAGTACCTTCGTTCCGGCTCAATTTGTGGTTTCGGGCAGTCCACGTAGCTTCCATGCAGTCGCCCTCTTCGGCGAATCTTCGTTCAGTCGCGAATGCGGCATGCATTCGACCTTGCGAGGAGGCTTTCTTCCCTATCATAGCTTGCAGGAACGTGCTTGGAATGGGTACGTGCTCAGCACCGCACTGGTTTTATCTGCACCGTGTTTCGGTCCTCTAAGCCACGTACACATAACGCGAGCCATTCATCAGCGCGGAACCTGAGTGCAGGACTGGCCTTTAGACGCCTTGATGTGGGCCAACTTTTTTGGAAGGACTGGCCTTTTGAAGCCTTGGTGTGGACCAACTTTCCTGCAGACATGACAGCGGTGTGAGTCTGGTTTGTCAAGTTCGGGCGTGGGGGGAAGGGGTGCTGACGATATGGTGCTTCGCTATCGTGATATCGTACGGTCAGCGCTGCTGGTGTTCTCTTTGTTTTTAGAGCTTTTGTGGCAGATGTGTTCCGACTTATTTTCCTTATTCCCAGACACGGAAGGAACCGGGGAGACGGGGATGGTGTTCGATGAGTGTGCTTATTTATTTTTGCTTTACTTCTTTTTGTCCCGCAGTACTAGTTTCGCTCTCACCCGCAAGCACATTGAACAAAGGTTCCGTTGGTTGACGGTACAGACTTATTTTCCTTGTGCATCTTCGAACGGCCGTTCGTGACTACTCAATACCGGCGAATTTCGCTCAGTCCATAGTCAACGCTGGTGGCGTGGGGTTTTTTTGGTCGAGGGGAAGTCTCCGGTTGACAGGTTAGGCGTGGGGTCTGCTAGGCTGTTCCTAAACCGGTCCATCCCATCCTGATAGACCATGGTGCACCGTGATGGAGAGCTCCAAGCAATTCGATGAAGCTCCGGGGGGTAGAGATGACCTGATACACCAAGGTGTGCCGGGTGGTACGCCGCGATAGACAGCGGCAGGCAATACGATGCAGATCCAGAGGATAAGGGTGGATCGGCCTACTGTTCCTGTTTTTTGGGACTCACGGGCAGTGTGCGCGCGATCAGCCGGCTTGCCAGCTGATTACATTTCGAGCCCTTTTTTTTTGCGGCAACCAATTTCTGCTTCGCTGGAGACAGTATTTGTTACAGCTAAAAAGAACGTTGGCAGCGGTTTAACCAGAACACGTGCCGGTTAAATCGCAAACAAGCTCGTGCTCCGGTGCCTGTTCTTTTTTACCGGCAGACTCGCACAAGAATCAGCCGATTTTCAACAGTAAGCTTTTGGCTATGCCGCCCATGGAGCGGAAAGCTTGATGCACCGACAAGATGTTGTCGGAAACCCCTTCTGATCGGCAGACCTTCCAAAAATCAGCCGGCTGATTATCAGCCGGTCAGTTTTTCAAGAATTTTTTTTTCCGGCTGAAATCAGCCGTTCTTTTTCCTTCGCGCGAACACTGCTAACGGGGTTTAAGGTCTGAGTTTCGGCAGACTACAGTATTCACCATTTCGTCTTCTTCTCTGCATGGACTGCGTTGAAGCTTGAGGAGGAGCACGTTTCCTTTTCGGCATCCCCAACGTTCTTCCAAAAGTGAACCAAATGCGAAGGCCCTTGCCACCACCAGCAGCTTTACACCCCCAAGGCAGTGTCTTGGCTACTACTTTCAGATTCGACCGCGGTCCGAATCTGGTCACTCGACTGGATGCCCCTTTGTTCTTCGCTTACACCACCGTGTGTTGTTTGTTCACCTGTACCAGGACTTTTCTCCCCAGTTGTGTTTGTGTGTCTTGTCGTGTAGGGTTAGACCTCACGTCCGTTCAGCACGCACTTGGGATCCCTTCGGTTCTTTGTCTGGCAGCCTCGAGCATTTCCTTCCAAGCTGGCGCTTGTGGAATGAAATTTTGCCTTCGCCGTGTTTTTTGATGGACGACCACAGGGAAGCCATCTGGCCACAAGCGTGCAGTTGTCCGTCAATTTGTGGACAAGGGTACGCGAAAGCTACGCTACTACTCTTTTTTGTGTTTCCGACGATCCGAATGGACGTACAGATTGGTGTCTTTCGACCTTTTGGATGCTTGTGAAGTTCAGCTTACTGCGTGCTTGTGGTGATCGGTGGGGTTCCCAAAAGAAAATGTTCCGTGTTATCGTATCTTCGAGCTAGACTTGATCTCGTGCATTAGCCAAGTGGCCCATTCTGTTGCTTTTCCGCTGGGCTCCTGATAGCGGACTCGCGCGCAAACAGACAGTATGACTGCTGTGTTGCGGGCTGCAAATTCATCCAATACTTGTCTGTACGTTACCTCACTCTGTCCAAAGATGCGCGTGAGGTTGGCTTTTTTTTTTTTTTTTTTTTTTTTAACGAGTGGGTTCGGGCCCGGTATAAAGGACTGACCGGGTTTCTCCTGATCCAACCCCACTCTTTTGAGTGGAGCCGAACCAGGAGATAACCGTAGGAACCGGCCACAAGGCTCAAACCCTCGGAACAACAAGGCTCCTCAGTGCGTTACGCCCGCCGGTCCATTCGGACTCGTATAGACCCGGTTGTAGACACGGGATCTGGATGTGAATTTGGAAGTTGCCGTTCGCCGAAGCTAGTAATCGTGGCCCGATAAATCCGATGTGCCCTGAGTAACTCACGCATTCCTCTAGACTGATGGCCCGCCCTCCTATGTGTCTTTTTTTTCCCCCGCACAGGCTCCAAAACAGGAACACACTTCCCCAGATCACAACACCCGGGAGTCGGTCCGAATCTGGCAGCGCCACAAAGCATTGCGGCTAATATCCTGCCCCAGGGGGTTCCGAAAAAAATAAGAGCTCGCACAACCGCGGCTGGTACAAAACTAATTACGATGATGATGGGAAGAGAGAGTTGTTTTCGTTGAACGCAGTGCCTGATCGTTTTTTTTTTTTTTTTTTTTTTGTAAAGCTGGATCAGTGCATAATACAGAGACGTGATTTTGACCAAAAACGGGTGTTTTGCGCATCTGGACGTTTTTTGGCCTGAAGGCTTTGTACACCCTGACAATTTGTGGCCCTTTAATTTGCGGAATTCTATTTTATGGCCATGCAATTTGTGGACGAATTATTTTGGAGAGGCCCAGAATTAATATTTCCTGTCAGGCTCTTGGACAGGCACTCGACCGTTTTGGGGACAGGGAACTAGCTATGCCCTACCGCAGAGACAGATGCAAATTATGCCTGCGCCGCAATTTTTCGCGGAAATTTTTGAACTGTCACACAAAAGCAAATGCTTGTTTCACAGGTTTGGATATCATCCATTGCTTCTTACGTACTAAGCACGTGTCGAGGCTTCGCCGTCAAGTGTTCTCTGGTTCGCGACCGGGCTGACTGAAAGCACTGCGACGTGTCACCACTTCAGATCTCAGCTCTTCGAATGTCGACACAGCGTAGTTGCAAGAATCGGGAATTCACCTTCACATCGGAGTACTTATGTTCGTATGACCGTCGTCGTCCGAGTCACGCCTAACGCCAGAATGCAAGGTAGCAGTTGATGGTTGACTATCGTATAGAAACCATCGTTCAACCTGCGTGATGGATGGTCCACCACTGCGGCACCGGGTCTGTCAAGGCTGTCACTACACCGCCTGCCATTCTTGGTCTCCATCGACTTCGAATGCACCCTGAGTTTCTGGCTTGCTGCCGGTGTACTTCTGCTGTTAGCCCCTTACGAATGGAGGAAGGCTGTCCAGCGTGCGGAAAGCCTTCTGGGGAATCCATGGGTCAAACTCGAGAGTGTTACGACTCCAAAATTGGAAACCTGGTGCTCTGTGGGAAGGTTTCGTGGCACATCTCTTCGAGGCAGGAAAACATTGATCATTTTTTTGGCGTGCCTTTGCTCTGGAGGCGCAGTGTCCGAACGCCAGCTCGGGTTCTGGCTGTTTTTTAGACAGAAATGCATGTCCCCCCGTCCGTAAAGGGTTTTAAAGCTGGGAGAAGACCCAACCCTGGCCATTGAGGGAATCAATCGTCCTTGTGCCGCCATGCTGCACGCGATGCGACGATGTTGCTGCGGCGGTGTTCACAAAACTTTCACGAGCCTCCACTGCTGGTTGATTCCCCCGATGTATTCATACTGCGTCACGGATGCACCGGTGTCGAGGGAGAATCCGTCCATCCCGACGGCTTTGCCGGAATGCCTGGCGTGGATGCTGACGTATCCGTCGCCCGTGTCGAGAACTTCAAACTGCTGGCTCGGCGCTTGGTTGTAGGTGTTTTGCTGGATGGGAACGCCGTCGTAGTACGACTGCGCGGCAACTTCCAGAACGAGGAGGGAGTTGCCGTTCACGATCTTGTAGTATCCATCGCCCACGTCTTCGAACGTCCACACCTGCGAATACAGGAGGTTCGCTGCGTTCACCTGCAGCCGCTCTGCCGGAAGCGACGACTGGTTGAAGACGTCAAGGTAGTTCCCGTTGTACTTGTTGCCCAGGGAGTACTTCCCCGTCAACGTGCCGGCCAGCGACGGCCCGGCGGTGATCGGGGGGCCGGTCGGCGGGGCGTCGACCAGCCTCCACTGCTGGTTTGCCTGACCGGAGGATGCAAACTGCCGCAGGTCCGCGCCGTCGTACGTGGCCCAAGCGTAAAGCTCGATGGGCTTGCTCGACTGCCGGTTGGTGATGGTGACGTATCCGTCGCCGGCGTCTGTAACGGCGAACTCTTGGTGCGGCATGAACAGGTACGGGTACTGGATGATGTTCGCCCCATCCTCCTCCGAGCCGTCTTCGACTTGAAGCACGTGGCCGGAGTTTACGTTCTCGATCTTCCAGAACCCATTGTCAACGGGAGTGAACCTCCACTGCTGATGCGGGCCGAACGTTCCTTCGGACACTTCGACGTCCGCTTGCCGGTCCGTCGACCCATACTCGACTTCCACGTACTTTCCGCTGTATTTGTTGCCTATCAAGAAAACCCCGGGCTCGATGGGCGCCGCCGGGTCTGCAACAGCGTCCGGCGTGCCAGCCGGGACCAGCTTCCAAGCCTGGTGGGGGCCGTTGGTCTTCGACCACTGCCCGATGCTCGCCCCACCGTACATCTTCCAGCCGTAGATTTGGATGGGCTTCCCCGCGTGCCTCGACTGGATCGTGACGAAGCCGTCGGCATCCTCCTCCACGAGGAACTGCTGGTTGGGGCTGTCGGTGTACGGGTTCTGGATGACGTTCGCCCCGTTCAGCTCTGACGCCCTGTCGACTTCGAGCGCATGGCCGGAGTTGACGTTGACGATCTTAAAATACCCGTCGTTCAAGCTCGTGAACGTCCACTCCTGAGACGGATACTTGTCGAACTCGGCGACCTCCACATTCGCCGCCTCGTCCGTCGAAGCGTCGGAGATATCCATCGCCTTGCCGCTGAACTTGTTCAGCACGTAGTACCCGCCGTTCGCCGGCGCACCCGCGCAGTGGCAAAGCACCGCCGCGACCGACAACAGTCGCAGGGCCTGCCTCGTGGGACTTGCCATCGGGTTCTCTTTGTTTTTTCTTGTGTTTGCTTTCCTTCCTTAATACAGGGTTGCCTGCAAGGTCTGGGTTTGCTGACTTAAGGTGCGTGGGGGGAATCGCGAGAACGTGCTTGGAATGGATATGTTGCTCAACACCGCACGGGTTCCATTTGCGCTGTGTTACACATAGGGACTCTGAACAACAAGGTCCATCCGTGCGTTACGCCCGGATTCGGAATCGTATAGACCCGGTTGGAGAGGCGGGATCTGGGTGTGAACTTGGAGATGGTCGTTTGCCGTGGCCCCGATAGCGCAGCTCTGGCTTAGAGGCGTTCTGCCAGCGGTAATCCATCCCGTGGCAGCACCACGCACGGCACTGTCCGATCGAACAACCGTAGATACCAGGGGCTAAATCCGGCCGAGCCGCTGAACCGCAACTCCGAGACGCAAGGATGCAACTCCGAGACACAAGGATGCAACTCCGAGACGCAAGGATGCAACTCCGAGACGGCAAGGATGCAACTCCGAGACACAAGGATGCAACTCCGAGACGCAAGGATGCAACTCCGAGACGGCAAGGATGCAACTCCGAGACGCAAGGATGCAACTCCGAGACACAAGGATGCAACTCCGAGACGGCAAGGATGCAACTCCGAGACGCAAGGATGCAACTCCGAGACGCAAGGATGCAACTCCGAGACGGCAAGGATGCAACTCCGAGACGCAAGGATGCAACTCCGAGACGCGTCGACGCGCATTGCTACCCGAAGCAGCCCAGCCAACTCAAGAAGAACATTTTTTCGGAGTACTTCTCGGCACCGGCCGTGGGTTGCTGGCTTCTCGAGTAGCCCAAACCGCCCTCCGCCTGGTTTACTGACTACGTTGTACTGCCCTGGCGTTGATGTCCGATTTCCACAGTAGTCTTGCCTCATAAGAGAAACAGAAATGTGCAGTTCGGGTTTGTTCTTTACTTGTTCGTTGTCGACAACAGATTATGGTGAGATGTCGTTTAGATGTAAATCCAAACCCAAGAAACACCGGCGATCGGCATCCACTGATCGATGATGGCGAACTGATGATACGGTAAGAAGACTCTAAGATTCTTGTTTATTGCGCACAAGCAATAAGCCTTTCTCCGGCCAGAGAAGAGCAAGATGGGGGGAATCTTAGTGTAATAGGCAGAACACTGCCCCTCAGGCACGTTTGATGCTAGCAGTGTCTGCAGTCAGGCGGATGTTCGTAGCTCAGGACCATCCATGCCACTCGAGCTCTGGCAAACCCGTCGCGGGAAAAAGGCCCCTACTACCGGGGCGGGGGGAATTCGCACTTTGTGTGTGAGGTTGGCTTCGTTTTTCTTTCTCTGCGCAACTGGTGTTGTTCCGAAATGTTCTCATTCATGCAACAGTACGACTATGATAAGCGTTATTTTTGGATTAGAAGGTCGGTATTTCAAATACCGTCCAGCCTCTAATGTATAGGCCAATAACATGCGCGGTTTATAATTTTATCGGCCGCTAATTTATAAATCCTTTATTATTATTCTCGGCACCACTCTTTGTGGATTAATGAATTAATTTCTTTTTTTTTTTTGGCGGCGCCGCTTTAGCTGCGCCGCAGGCCCACGGTACGGTGCAGTGCGTGGCGCGCCTCTGTTTTACAGGCCTTTGTTTTATGCAATTATTAATTTATAAATCGTTAATTGTTTCCTTTCAAATTTCCCGATATTTATAAATTAAAAACTACATAAATTAGGAGCCAGACGGTAGAGGTTAACGCAGGTAAGCGTTCGCACTCGAAGTTGCACGCCGCTGAAGAGTTCTGTTCACGGTGGGTCTGAGCATTCGCGTTTCTATTCGCAAGCCATGCCCTGAACAAGGACCAGCCGAGGGCGGTCCTCCTCATACACGTGTTTGCCGCACCGACATCCAGAAGCTGCTGGGCTGCATCCGTTCTATTCACGATGCCTCGGACTGAACAAGGCCCTTTCTGTATGGCAACAAGCCCGAAAGTTGTGAGGCCATGTGTTCTTATGACCACTGGCCCTGGACCAGCCGAGGCCTCGTCCTGAACAAGGCCCTTTCTGTATGGTAACGAGCCCAAAAGTTGTGAGGCCATATGTTCTTATGACCACTGGCCCTGGACCAGCCGAGGGCGGTCCTCCTCATCCACCTGTTCGCCGCACCGACATACAGAAGCTGCTGGGCTGCTTCCGCTCTATTCACGATGTCTCGTCCTGAACAAGGCCCTTTCTGTCGCACCGACATCTAGAAGCTGCTGGGCTGCACCCGTTCTAGTCACGACGCCTCGTCCTGAACAAGGCCCTTTCTGTAACGAGCCCAAAAGCTGTGAGGCCATGTGTTCTCATGACCACTGGACGGCCAGCCGAGGGCGGTCCTACGTCCAGAAGCTACTGGGCTGAGCAGCCTTTCTTTCCACAAATCCTGCCCTGATCAAGGCTTTTTCACTTTTCTTTCACTTTTGGTGGTGAGCCAAGGGGTTTATCCAAGAGCTTGACAACCTTCTCGTGACCTTCTTTCACTTTTGGAGGCGAGCCAAGGGGTTTATCCAAGAGCTTGACAACCTTCTCGTGACCTTCTTTCACTTTTGGAGGCGAGCCAAAGGGGTTATCCAAGAGTTTGACAACCTTCTCGTGTCCATTGGCCTTGGCGTGCATGAGGGCAGTCTTCCCCTTATTGTCCTTCGCATCTGCGTTCACACCAGCACCCAGAAGCTCTTTGACGACGTTTTCGAAGCCGAACAGACTGGCATAAAAAAGAGCGGTCATCCCGCTGGTGTCGGCTTTTTCCATGTCCGCTCGAGCGGCGAGCAAGTGCTTGGCGGCGGCAGCGTGGCCTTCGAGGCTGGCGAGTATGAGGGCGGTGTAGCCGTTTTCGTCCGTCGCGTCCACGTCGGCACCCGCGGCCAAAAGCTCAGTGACTACGGATTCGAAGCCGTTCTGGCTGGCCACCATAAGTGCGGTGCTGCCCTCCGGATCTGCCGTATTCACGTTGGCTTTCGCGCTCAGAAGCTTTTTGACGACGCCTCCGTGGCCGTTGTAGCTGGCAAAGACAAGGGCCGTCGAATCGTCTCTCAGTAAGTCAGGAATCCGATCAAGCCCCGACGTCGATTCGTCTTCATCGCTTGTCGACATGTGCCCTTCTTTTTAGAGTTAAAGTTCGCTTGAAATTCTGAGAGACTTCGGAAAGGAGGGGGGGGGGGGGGGGGGGGGGGGGTGTGGGGCTAATTTATTCCGGGGTGGCTTTTTTTCCGACTTTTTTTTCCGACTTTTTTATTCCGGGAGGTGAAAATTTGTTCCGGGAGGTGAGAAATTTGTTCCGGGAAGTGAAGATTTGTTCCGGGGTGGGCTTTTTTTCTGACTAATTTGTTCCGGGAACTGAAAATTTGTTCCGGGGTGGGCTTTTTTTCTGACTAATTTGTTCCTGGGTGAGTTTTTTTTCATTTCTGGGCTAAAAATGGCTGACACGATCAGTGAGCCTCCCAGAAAAAAAACTCACTCCGGAACAAATTTTCACTTCCCGGAACAAATTTTCAGTTCCGGAACAAATTTTCACTTCCCGGAACAAATTTTCAGTTTCGGAACAAATTTCACCTAATTTCACGGGACCCGGACCGAACCCAGAACTGGGGAGGACTGGGCTGACAACCCAAGGTGGCAACAAACGGAATCTGCACTCCACATTACATCACGCAAGAATGGCTGATTCCTTCCTGAAGTCATCGACTGTCTTTGTGCCCACAGGAAGCGCGAACTGAACGCAAGGACCTTCCAGATGTGGAACACTGTACGGAGAGAAGACCACGCAACGGAGCAGGCGCCCACAAGTAGTTTCTAACAGGACTAATCCCTCACACCGAAGTGATCATGAGTTGCCTTAACGAAACGAACCTTGTGGAGCTGAACTCAGGCTGATAGGTGGGCCTTCTACAACGTTAGCACCGGTCAGCAAGTAAACGTATCCGACCCCTGGCACAGAAGGCACGCGGTGGCTATCGGTAAACTGCATCGCGCACTCAGACAGACTTAACAGCATGTACGTGGAACCCCTTCCCACGGTCAGTAACTTGGACGACAATTACACTGGACGAACGCAGGAAATGACGAATATCCTCGAGGCTGTCGTAAATTCTCTTCTCAAAAATATTAAAATACATAGGGTCAAAAGGGCACCCCCCCGAAAAAAAAAAAAGACCCCAGATACGCAAACTCTTTCGAACGCTGCACACGGGTATCCTTCAAGTGACCTCTAACTATCTGTTGCATACGCGTATCCGGATCTGAAAGCCGAAGACTTTGTAACACTTTACCGCAACCGAAGTCGCGAACCGGGTTCGGCTTGCACTGCAAAAGCAGCATAATTGTGTCTTGCGCCGAGCGCGGAAATCCGCCACCCGCCATTCGGCTAGAGTGCAAGAACACAATTGCGAAGCGTACTACAAACGGATAGTGTTACATAGGCGAACGAATCCTGCGAGAACCTATGGAGGGGCCCCTCGACAGCTTTCAGAACACGGCATAGTAAGTCAAGAGTCGGATAAGCGAGTGTGCACATTCTACTCCCGTTTGATCTGCATTTTCCACCTTTCCCCCCTTTCTTTGTTCTGCTGTGTGTATTTGAAAAACGTTATCGCATGCGGGTAGCGGGGTTTGCGGGTTAGGGTATGCGGAGTTTGCAGTGTTAGGGTACGCGGGGTTGCGGGTTCGGGTATGCGGGTTTGCGAGGTTAGGGTATGCGGGTTTGCGGGTTAGGGTATGCGGGTTTGGGTATGCGGGTTTGCGGGGTTTGCGGGTTAGGGTTTGCGGGTTAGGGTACGCGGGTTTGCGGGTTCGGGTATGCGGGTTTGCGAGGTTAGGGTATGCGGGTTTGCGGGTTAGGGTATGCGGGTTTGGGTATGCGGGTTTGGGTATGCGGGTTTGGGTATGCGGGTTTGCGGGGTTTGCGGGTTAGGGTTTGCGGGGTTAGGGTACGCGGGTTGCGGGTTCGGGTTTGCGGGTTTGGGTATGCGGGTTTGCGGGTTCGGGTATGCGGGGGGGGGTTCGGGTATGCGTACCTTACACAAAAATTGTAAAAATCACACACAAATGGTGAAAATCTGGAAAATTTGGCAAACCCCAAATTTTCAGTTTCCGGAACAAATTCTCACTTCCCGGAATAAATTTTCACTTCCCGGAACAAATTTTCACTTCCCGGAACAAATTTTCACTTCCCGGAACATATTTTCACTTCCCGGAACAAATTTTCACTTCCCGGAATTTATTTTATTTCACTGGGGTCCCAAATTCTTCACTCCATTTTTTTACTACCCCCATTTTTTAACCACTACCCCCCCTTTTTTAACCACTACCCCCCCTTTTTTAACCACTACCCTAAAAACTGGTCACGAGTGAAGAAAAAACGGTTCAGGTGGGTAAAGACAATGATGTTACCAATGGAAAAACGACAAAAAAGAAGAAGAATGATGTAAACAGCTTGCCATGTGATTATTTTTTGGTGCCCTTAGGGTGCGGCTTGATAGCATCTGTACCATGTGTCGTGGCGAGCCTGCACCCCCGACTTGATCATGCTGTAGCGCTGCCAGAGAGTTTTGTAGCCGAGCTTCTTGATTTCTGCCAGATCATGCATGTACAGCAGAATATCACTTTCAGATGGCTGCCCCTTAATCTTTGCGAAGGACAGGAAGTCGGCATAGGTCTTTTCGTACAATTTGCGACTCTTGGACGGTAGAAGGTCAGCAATGATCGCTTTCACTTTCTTCGATTTCTCACTTGATGTTGAGCTGCTGTCAGACGAACTGCTGTCAGATGATGGTGTTGGCACTTTTCTCTTCCTTCCGGGCATGATTCTGTTCTTGGTCTCCCCTTTTTCTGTATATCCTGGGTATTTTTTACCTTCATTCCGTTAAAAACACTCGTAACTCTGTTTTCTTCACTACCCCACTTTTTCCGGGTCGTTTGGAGTGACTCATTTGGGACACCAGTGAAATAAAATTATCTTATCACCCATTAATGGCGAAAATTTTCACTCTCGAACCCAATTTTTTGGCACTCGACCCTCCGGGTCTCGTGCCAAAAAATTGGGTTCTCGAGTGAAAATTTTCGCCATTATTATCAGGTAATAAATAGCTATTCACTTCCCGGAACAAATTCGTCAGAAAGAAAGCCTGAAAAAAAGCTCACCCATGAATAAATTAGCTCGACCCGGGGGGGTGGGTAGGGTGTGGTCGTTCTGCTACAGTGTGAAAAGCCAGGGAGTTTCGACGCCAATCTTCGACTCTTTGCTATGATCACCGGAATGCGTGCTCGTCGAAGATCGACCGTGGGTGCCTGGCTTTTCTTCTGTTCTGTGTGCGTACAAACTAACCCGAAAGAAGTGCGTTGTTTTGTTTTATTATTTTACTTGTTAGTTGTCGACAACTTTTTTTGTATTGAGGTGTCATTCAGATGTAAATCCAAAGCCGCCCACGTCAATTTTTGTTAAGCATTGAGTTCTTTTAAGTACATGAAACCACACGGATTAACATGCACTGATGTTAAGCAGCAGCTGCCAAAACTTGCCGGGATACCTATGATCAAAGAAGAAGAGAAACGAACGACTCGTTGAGTAAAAAGGAAGGACCTAGGGAAGGAACAAAAAAAAGAAGGGAGAAAAAGGAACTGGGGAAGAGAAGAAAGAGGAAGAAGGAAGCTCGCTCTTCCCCCGGGGGGGGGGCAAAAAGGGGCGCAAAGCCGGCTAACCGCAAGCATGCATAGCTTGAGCGGGTATCCGCGGGCCCACCCCGCCTGGAAACCGGTGGCAGGGTGCTGAGCTTCGGACAATCAGGTCGCGCCGCTCATTTTCTTGTCTTCTAAGACATGGACCCGTTCTAAAACAGGAGAGAGCGTGGGTCTTCAAGGGTTAGCGACACGTCCAGAACGCTGAAGTCCAGTCCTGCTGCCGCCATAGGATGTCTCCCCTGGACCATCGGATTCTCAACATCAGCGTGCGTCCTTCCGAATGAGGCGGGAAGTCTCGCCGGAGGCAATGCTAAGCAGCTCCGGGAGACACGGATGGACGAGGTAAGCCGTTGTATAATGTGAGGCCCCGGTACACAGCAGTTCCAGGGGATAGGGACGCAACGCGCCACAAGTCAGCCACGCCTCGATGATTCTTTCTTAGAGTGCGATGATTCTTTCTTAGAGTGCAAGTTCACTTGGGGATCCGGGGTTTTATAGTCTCCGGGTGACCATTGTCGTAAAGGCTCCTTTAAGGTATCGTATGCCAGTGTGCGTATCGTATCTGCTGTAGTGGCAGTACGTGCACTTTTGCGTATGTCTTAGGTGCCGATTGCCGACTACTCGACTTATTCTAGCGTGCGCTCGTATTTCCTATGTGTCTTGCCGTTTACATGGTTGAGCCGGTCCGTCCCTCTTGAAACTGCATCGAAGTGCCTGCCGCTGTTTATCACAGTGAACAGTCCACCACGGTGATGCAGATTATCGCCACAGATTCTGTGCATTCTAACCCAAACCACCACGGTCTATCAGGTCCATCCTTTGTCCATCGAAGTGCCCAGTGCTGTATTCTTCGGTCTATCAAGAGGGGATGGACCGGCTCAATGGTTCTTGGAAAAGGTCTGCACGCCCGTGGCTCTGCAGCATGCGCACCCCGCCGAGCGGTGTGCCTTCGGTCCGTAGAGCAGGGGTTTGCATCCACGGTGCGCGCGTGGCTCGGAAAAGGGGGAGCCTAATCCGTTCCTGGAGGCCCCCACCTTGCTCCTGCTACTGCTGCCGAAGAACTGAATTGTTTCGTTGGCCGCACTCCACGCTAATCCCGGTCGCGGTTGATCATGATCAGAAGGTCCTACTTGGGCGGTTCAGTTTCCTCACACATTGCATGTGGCTAAAAAAAAAAAAGGAAACAAAAAGCAAGGAAAAAGCTGAACGAGACAAGAAGAAGTTCACGGAGGCAAAGGCTCCCGGAAAAAAAAAAGGGCGAGCAAATAAAATAAAAAAAAGAAGAAAAAGGAGAAGAAGAAGCACAGAGGATACGATGAAAACGATTACTTCTTAGTGGGATCGTGCCTTTGCTAAAAGCAGGACGACCTGGCAGCAATCGGACGCGTTTCGGGAGCGAAAGCTGCCCCACTTCACCGTGTGTGCGGTCGCACTTGAGCGGGTCATCGAGTGTCACTGTCGGTACGCTCTGACACGTATGGCAAGCAACCAGTCCTACGGCGCCCAGCCCCAGAAGCTGGAGTTAAAAAGCGGGTGCCACGTGAGACGACTTGAATGGGCTCAGCCAGACAAACGGCGGCTGCATCCTTGTCACCAGCGCCACCTTGGATCAAAGGTTCACTGTGCGTTGTCGTCGACTGTTTGCGCGAGACTCTCAAGACCTCGATCCCCTGAGGCCAGTCCAACACGTCTGGACTGAGGCAGGGCGCGTTCTTCCGATCTGGCGCCACGCTTCGTGCACGATTGCAATCCCGTGTTGGTTGCAAAAATGACAGGCGCTTCGTTTTGTTTGTGCGTGCCGGTCGATCGTTTTCCCACTTGTATCTACCCTGTGTCATTTTCAGGCAAGGAATTCTGATCAATCGCCAAAACACGCTACCGACGTCTTTTTAGCCTGCACAATACATTGAAGGGCAACCCGCAAGATTGTTGGTACTAAAAAAAAAAAACGGGGTGCGGGATGATGGATGCTTTTTGTAAGCAATGCTGGTGGCATGGGCATGGACCTGGCGTCCCGACCGGCCGAAAGCAACGCGTGCCAACAGGAGAATGCTATACCGGGGGTGGCCAAGCCGGCGCGGGGTGCAAACAACTATTGCCATCCATGATCCGGGAAAGCGCTCGCATGCGTACGTGTAGCTGGAGGCTTTTCGTGGTAGAAGACAAAGCGGTGCCGATTCACCCGGCGGCAGCGGCGACTCCGCCGAAGCAAGCAAACGCGCCTGGTTCTTCCGAAAGCGGCCGAAGACAGCGTGGAAGGCACAGAAGTGCAAAACCCGGTCTCGAGAGCGAAGTGGCGCTGATTGATAAAAGTGGCAAACTCGAGGGGGTTGTGAGAGGCGGGAGAAGGTGATGCGAGCAAGGTTGCCAGGCCACGTGAGAAGATCACCACTGGTTGGCGCCCGGCCCTGCAATTCATTCCGGCCGCTCGAATTTATCTGCGGGGTTTATTTCGTGTTTCCGACGACTCCGTGGACGTACAGATTGATGCCTTTCGACCTTGTGTTTGTTTTGTGAGGTTCAGCTTGGTGTATGTGATCAGCGGGCGGGGTCATTGTTATTGGTGCTGGTTTTGAGGGATAAGGAAAAGTAAGAAATATTTTTGCGGTGGTTTGTGCTACCGCCAACTTCTTTTACACTCGTTCTCATCTCTTCTCACTACTGTACGTACTCTTTCAATCTTTTTCTCACTTTGGCTAGCTAAAAAAAGACTCCTGTGACCGACACCACGAACACATTCGCAATGAATGTGGCCCTGGGCCGCCCCACGTGCATACATGTTGAACATTGAGTTCTTTTGATACATGTTGAGCAGGGGTTGCCATGCAGCCCGCATCGGCCTGAGTTAACACTGTTATTTTGATGGGATGTTCGCCGGGGAAGGGTCCGACCTAACCGTTCGCCAACAGCAACGTCGAAAAGGGGTCGAAAATGTGATCAGCGGGCGGGGGGGCTAGGATAGGAAGCTTTACTCTACGAGGCTAGACTATAACGCATGCTGCAATGTCGTCCAAGAATTGTCAGTACGCCACGTTGAATCGCCCGTAGATTCTCGCCAGGTCTGCTTCGGGCCCGTAACTCCGTTTTTTTCGTGTTTCCGACGATCCCGCGCGGACGTTACAGACAGGTGTCTTTCGACCTTCTGTTCGTTTGTGAAGCTCGGTGGAATTGCTGTCGTCGAGGTTTCCTCCAAGACAGCAACTGGACCCCTAAGCGAACGTACACTCTAGAAAGACACAGGGGGCCCCCCCGAGGGGGTTGCCGTCTAAAGTTGACAGGGCAGAAGCTCTTGCGGGTTTGCACCTACTTGAAGTCGTGTGCTATCACTCGATTGACCTGTTTCATCCACACACCGCTGCTATTGCTAGCGTTGGTTCTTATCTCGGTCAATTGTATCCACCTCGACCCCGCGGTTTTAAGGCCACGGAGTTGAATCGAGAACCGCTGCATGTTTGAGTTAGTTAAGTCTTCTTCGAAGAAGGTGTAAAATAGAGAAGCGAGAGTTCCTAGGTACCAGGGAAAGCCTGCTACACGGGAGCCAAGCTTCACGTGTACGGCGGTACTGCAGAGCCACGGGCCTACGGGTCAAGTGGCTACCGATTTCCCAAACTAAAGCATCAAGGCTTGGCGCACCTTGGGGCTTGGCACTCGCGCTGAACACAAGCTCGTCGAGACGGTCAGCCGGCAAAGTCACTGTGACGTCAGAATGAGGTTCGTTTAAAGTAGTAGTAGTGTGTGTCGTCTGCCGAAGCAGCCGGAGACAGCAGGCGCAGGGGGCAGGTCTTGCTTTACTTTTCTCTTCTTCATGGAGACCCGCCCCCGGCATCCCGACTGTCCAATCACTGTCGAGAAAGTTTGCGCCTATTGTGATGAGGTGGTTGACCAGGCCCCCACGAAGCCTTATACACTACACGGCTGCAACACGAGGATGCAGTCCTGCTCAGGTGTGCACTCAGCCATCAGGCCATTGGCTGCTAAGCGCCCCCCGACCGGTCGATTTGCCACTTTTGCGGCTCTATTCGCCGGGCGGTGCTGTCAGCACTTGTTCCGCGTCGCATCAAGTACATGATGCTGGCGGTTGGGGGATCGGCGACCGCGACTCAATGAAGGTGCGGTCAACAGCGTCGCCACGTGAAGGCCCCCCCCATGACACCGATCGTATACGACGAACATTTCCGGAGTTGGGGCTTGCACTGATAAACGAAGCAACGGACGATCAGCATCAGCTGACCAAAGGTGATGGAAATGATAAGGCAAAAGTTTCTTGTTCTTCGCGTGTACAGGGTATAAACCTCTCTGGGGGGGGGTTTTCCTGTATTAGCACTTTTTTCGTTGGCTTCGTTTTCTCTTTCATGTGCAACCGTTGTTCCGGAAATGTTCCCGTCAGTACAGATGTACTATTAAAAAAAAAAATAGGGTCGGGGATACTTACCTTTCGTAGCTCCTGCGGCGTCTGTCGCCGGACTCCCGTCTCGACCGTCTCCGGTCGCGGTCCTCGGAGTCGTCTCTGCGGTCCCTGCCCCTGCGGTCGCGGGAGTCGTTTCGGCGGCCGCCGCCGCGCCTGTCGTAGCGGTCTTCGGACCGCCTCCTGTCCCTGTCCCTGTCCCTGTCCCTGCTGTCTCTCCTGCGGGGGGGCGCGTCGTCGAGGGCCGGCCCACGTACGTTGATGCAGCGCTTCTTCCCGCCCCTCGGATCGTCGTCCACGTCGAAGGTGATCGTCTTGCCTTCGATCAAGTTGCCGCCGCCGAACGCGGAGTGGTGGATGAACAGGTCGGTGTCGTAGTCCTGGCACTGGACGAAGCCGTAGCCTGACCTCTCCAGCCACGTCACCACCTTTCCGCTGTGCGACATTCTGGGTTTCTTCTTTTCTTCCTTCCCCGTCCCTGTTTGGTTTGACGTAAGCGCCAAGCTTTGTTTGTGCGCACTTCCTTCAAACCTGTTTTGTTCATCGAACGGGAGTGAGCATAGTACGCTGCCATCGATCTGTTTTTGTTCTTGACAAATTGCATTTGTTAGACACGAAAATTGGGGGGACATGCTCGACAAAAGTCAGACACTGTCAGACAAAGAACCTAAAGGATCCCAAGTGCGGTAACTTCCGAACCACGTGTTGAACGGACGTGAGGCCATGCGGGTCAACCCCTACACGACAAGACACACATACACAACAGGTCAAAATCCTGAGTGCGAAAACAACACACGGTGGTGTACGCGAAGAACACATCAGATTGAAGGGTTCGTATTGTATTTGCCCCTCTACCGTTATATTTCCTCCCTTCCATTCGGAGTCAAAGCAGCTACGTCGAGTATTTCCTGGTTGGTTGGCTGAGCTGAGACTGACAACAAGCTGCAATCGTCTGTGCCGATGTGTGTAATGTTGCATTGAGCCGGTCTACCCCCTGCTGACAGACTGTGATGAGACAGCAACGAATGCAGAACAACTGTTGCGTTCGAGGTAACCACTATCTGACTCCCTCTTCATCGTAGCGTGTCATGCTCCGGGCGCTTGCACTCTCGAACCATCGTCTTCGCACATCTAGAGTTCCACCTGAAGTTCGACAGAAGTCCTATATTTGCGAATTCGAGAACATCACACAAACTTTACTATACCTGGTTGTTCGCCTGCAAAGAATTGGTATGGCGCTTTCCTTTGTTTGTGCAATCACTAGCAGAACTCGCCTGCTTTGGTCAGTTTCTTGCAGTGCGCTGCCAACTTCTAAGGTGTGCACTGTTTCCAGTACCAACAATGCACTGCCAACACAAGAAAAGAAGAAGCACGAAGGGAAGCAATTCGATTTCGACAATTTCATTTCCGTTCGTTGGTTGAAGGGGCGGAGCAAAGCGGTCTGGGACAAAATTAAGGAGGAAATTCATGCGCCGCAGCGTGTGAGGCCCGACGGAGCCAGTCTGACTCTAGTCTGCATCAGACGGCACGAATGGAGTCATACCGCGCGGCGGGATATCAGGATCCCCACCATGATATGGGTCAATGCCAGACTCCCCCCCCCCCCCCTCTTGCACTTCTTCAGCTCCAGAAGTTTCAAGGCCAAATCCGGGTACCGCAGGCCAGGATCGTCCCAAAAGCAATTTCTGAGAGCGACTGCTCGCCAGATGGACCAAGTGTCATGCACGGGGGCTCACTACACAAACCCCCAGAAAGCATCATGATGCCTCGTGCACCCCCATGGTGGACGGTTTGTTGCATACCAGCAGGCTACTTGATATTCCGACAGTCGCCCTCCCGTGCGCTCGCCGCGAATAACCCGCGAGCGACCATTAACTCGGATTTCAGTGGCCATGAGCTTGTAGCTGACCCCCAGCTTTTGCAAACATGTCGTACTTAAAAAGCTGGTGTGGTGACGTCGATAACTTGTCCATCGAGCTATTCCCTGTGCAAAATAGATGCCCCAAACCTGTATGCGGGGTCTTTCACACGGCCAGAAAGGGAGAACTGAGGGAAGGGTGCGTGGGGGATGGGGCGGTGGTGGGGAAGGGGGAGCGTGTAAGCAAGGAAACAACCAAAATTGCATTAAGGGCGGCAGGGGGAAAATCTTAGCTTGGCGTTTTGGGGGAGGGGGGTGGGGAAATATTAATTGATGGCAGGGGGGGGGGGATTGCAAGAACGTGCTTGGAATGGGTATGTGCTCAACACCGCACTGGTCCCGTCTGCGCCGTGTTTCGGTCCTTTCAGCC
This sequence comes from Diplonema papillatum, assembly GCA_030068145.1. NCBI lineage: Eukaryota > Euglenozoa > Diplonemea > Diplonemida > Diplonemidae > Diplonema > Diplonema papillatum. Next base: position 38,945 of record JAPJBO010000934.1, read on the forward strand.
ACGGACACATAAGGCGGACCATCATCAGCGCGGAACCTGAGTGTCTGCAGACAGGACAGCGGTGTGAGTCTGGTTTGTGGCAGGGGGGGGCGGGGGTTTGCTGTGGGAGTTTAAACAGTACTTTCTTTACGAAACACGGCCCTGAGGGTAGGTTACAGAAGATACTCAAACAGCAAGTCCCAGGCGTGGAGTTCTCGCGATATATTGAGGAAATTTCCCGGCATAACGAACACCCCTCCGGGGGGGCATATTCCAAGTACATACCAAACATTGCATTCCGACGGATTCCGTCGCACTCACACGGAATAGAAATACTCCTCCACGGCACACACGAAATCCGTGTGATTTCCGTTGGGTCAGCCTGGGGTCCGCGTGGGATGTTTTCGACTGAAAAAACACTCAGTAATTCTGAGTATTTCTTTGTTATTTTCGCAGGAAAAGCAAAATATGCTGAACTTTTGTTTGTACGTGCCGGGGGAGGATCAGCCTGTTAGTAATTGATAGAGAGTGAATATGATCGCTAGGCTAATCTTCTCCCAAACACGCTGCCAGCGTTCTCTTTCGTGTTTACAAAGTATTGTTACTACGAAAAAATACTGAGGTTTTTTTTCGGTAATGAACATCGCGCGGGATCCACCTGGGGTCCGTGTGAAAGTTGCCGGAGTAAAAAAAAAAAAAAAGATTCCGCGGATTCCGTCAGAATGCATTGTATGACTTACACAATCAAAAGTCCTTTCCAAAGACAAGCAGTCGTAAGTTTCTTTTCCCGATACACACACGATGGGCAAGGCTTTTTCCCTCCCGACACAAACAATGGTCGCGGCTTTTTCCCCAAACACGTACGCATGGTGGTCGAAAGGTTTTGCCTCCTTCCCCCGAGAAGTTCCCGAGTCAACCCGCGGGGTATCCCCAGAACGAGTGCTCCGCAATGCCGAAGGCATTGTCCACTTCTACCACACGCACACAGTGGTCGGCGATGCGATGAATGGACGCCACGAACCGTGTGATTTTTACACGGGCGGCAGGTCCGAGTGCGGTGAAGAAAAATGGTCGCAAGTGGCACACGTCGTCTCTTGCGACCAGTTAGGTGGCCGCAGGCCCGTCAAAGACGAGACGAAAGGGGATAACCCAAGTCGTTGCGACCGAGTTGCAGTTGATCAGATATCGGCACCACGGGCCCACGACTCATATGCCAGGCTATGTACGGCAATGCTCACATCAACCTCCCATTTATCCAAATGAACCCTGGAACCCACTGAAATCAAGACGGAGGATGGGAGGCTCCACATGTATAGCGTGGTCACTGCACAACGGTGGAACCACCCATTCACCACGCTAAGGTTTCGCCAGCGTGTGTGTTTGGAAGCAAGTCTGGCCAGTGTTTGTAGAGTGCAAGTTCACTTAGAGATTTCGGTTTATGTTCGGGAAAACCCTCCGCAGGGTGTGGGCTTGTCAAGAGAGCTTGACCAGTGTTTGCGTTTGAAAATACTTGAGGGACTGCCTCATGCCTATTTCGACGGAGTCTACAGGGGATAAAACAATACAACATACAACTGCAAGTGGGTCATTTTTTGTTGAACGCTTACGCCCGCCACTAAACCCAGATGCACCAGTGTTTCGTGTGGGCTGCAGCACAATTACTTCCTTCGAGATGGGAATAGTGTTGCGATGTGTCATCGGCATGCTGATGAGTACCACACTACCTTTCGCAACTGGCAGTCTTTTCAAGGATTTCCTACAAAGCATGATGCTGATACCAAAAGTAGTAGTAGTAGTAGTAGTAGTAGTAGTAGTAGTAGTAGTAGTAGTAGTAGTAGTAGTAGTAGTAGTAGTAGTAGTAGTAGTAGTAGTAGTAGTAGTAGTAGTAGTAGTAGTAGTAGTAGTAGTAGTAGTAGTAGTAGTAGTAGTAGTAGTAGTAGTAGTAGTAGTAGTAGTAGTAGTAGTAGTAGTAGTAGTAGTAGTAGTAGTAGTAGTAGTAGTAGTAGTAGTAGTAGTAGTAGTAGTAGTAGTAGTAGTAGTAGTAGTAGTAGTAGTAGTAGTAGTAGTAGTAGTAGTAGTAGTAGTAGTAGTAGTAGTAGTAGTAGTAGTAGTAGTAGTAGTAGTAGTAGTAGTAGTAGTAGTAGTAGTAGTAGTAGTAGTAGTAGTAGTAGTAGTAGTAGTAGTAGTAGTAGTAGTAGTAGTAGTAGTAGTAGTAGTAGTAGTAGTAGTAGTAGTAGTAGTAGTAGTAGTAGTAGTAGTAGTAGTAGTAGTAGTAGTAGTAGTAGTAGTAGTAGTAGTAGTAGTAGTAGTAGTAGTAGTAGTAGTAGTAGTAGTAGTAGTAGTAGTAGTAGTAGTAGTAGTAGTAGTAGTAGTAGTAGTAGTAGTAGTAGTAGTAGTAGTAGTAGTAGTAGTAGTAGTAGTAGTAGTAGTAGTAGTAGTAGTAGTAGTAGTAGTAGTAGTAGTAGTAGTAGTAGTAGTAGTAGTAGTAGTAGTAGTAGTAGTAGTAGTAGTAGTAGTAGTAGTAGTAGTAGTAGTAGTAGTAGTAGTAGTAGTAGTAGTAGCAGTAGTAGTAGGAATTGGCAGCTAGCTTCTGGCCTCATCGCACTCGGTCTCGGCTTAGGTCTTCGGTCATTGTACTCAGGGTGGGCTTGGCTACCTACGCCATCCGGAGTATTCATCATCGGAAAGGGGGGGCAGGTCTTGCTTTACTTTTCTCTTCTTCATGGAGACCCGCCCGCGGCATCCCGACTGTCCAATCACTGTCGGTGTACAAAGCATGATGCTTATACAAAAAAAGAAAAAACAAAACCTTCGGCACTGGTTGTGTACGGGGGGGAAGGTTGTCTTAGGGTTGTGTTCGGTTTTATTTCCCTTCTCTGGGCCCGTTAGCAGCGACGGGTTCGCTTCGTGGGCCACGAAGGGAGAAACCTGGAGAGACAGAGAGCGAAGAACTCGTCAGAGTGTTGATGGGAGGGACGCAGGCGTGCGTCGGGGCCCGTGAGGAAGCACCGGCCCCCTTGCAAGATGAGAATACCCGCCCTGGCAAGAAGCACCCTATTTACTCGCGGGGGGGTAAGCACCCTTGCGGGGTGAGCTCTTCCTGTGCCTCCATGCGGAAGGACATCTTTCAAGAAAGACCGCGGGAAGCCGGCTAACCCGGGAGCTACCGGAGAGGTGTGCACGTGCTTGGGTGTTTACACCTGGTTTCGATTGCGGGAAAATAAACCCTCGGGCATAAAAATGACTGCGTGTTTTTTTCCGTCCAAGAAAACTTTGAATCTTGCTTGCGGTTAGGGATAAAAACTTTTTTTCATCTGTGTTTGCATTAAAGGGGGGGGGGGAGGGGGTCGAATAAGAATAACAGTTTTTGGACACGCGTCTGGTTGTCTAGGAACACTACCACTATTTGATTCTGCTGCTGTTCGGCTACCCGGACCTTTTCTTAGTATTCGACAAATCGAATAATAACACAGGTGCTCTTGTTCGACCCCCTCCCCCCCCTTGGGAAAGACCCACCACCCACCACCCACCGGGGAATGTGCTTTTAAAAGGATGGCCGTGCGGGGAAATTGAACAAACATGGCGGTTGAGGGTGGCTCTCTCGTCCGACTCTGCGCTGATCCGAGAGGTGAAAGAATAGAGGGTGGGAAGGCCGCCGCAACAAGGGTAGAAATACTCGACGTAGCTGCTTTGACTGTGGAACATGGAAGGGAGGAAATATAGAGGTAGAGGGGGCAAATACAGTACAAACACAATCTGGTTTGTTCTTCGCTTGCACCACCGTGTGTTTTTTTTTTTTTTTTTTTCTTTTTTTTTTTTCACTCATTGACGGACTCAGAGATTGACCCGCATGACCCCACGTCCGTTCAACACGTGGTTCGGTAGTTACAGCACTTGGGACCCCCTTTGGTTCTTTGTCGGGCAGCATTTGTCAAGCATTTCCTTCCAAGCCGGCGCGTATGTAAAAAAGAAAACGTTGTTGTTATACTTGTACAATGCCAGGGCGACGGCAGCCCTAGGGGAACGATGCGAGGATACCGGCCCGTTTATGGGCTCCATAGAAGAACATTTCCGGTTTCCGGGTCAGCATCGACTGATCAATGATGGTGAACATGAGAAGGTAAAACGTTCTCGTTCGTTTCGCGCGTACTTATCTAGGGAAGGCGGGGGTGCCAGTGTAGCTTCTGGTGGGTGGAGCCGTTGCTCTACCTGGCACAACACTGACCGCCCCGTGCATACTTTGACGGAGGCTGGAAGGGGTGAGTAGTAGGAATTGAGGGAAGAAAATTTCAGTCTCAGAAGACCCACCTCAACCCACCCGAATTCTCCTGTTGTAGGCTCGGGTGGTGTGCTCATCCTGCCATGCGCTTTGCTCCGGTTCCTACCATGTACTAAAGTAGTAGTTGTCGTCTCACCCCCGCAGATACGGGAGTAAAACGGAGCAGTGTTTGCATTCAAACGATTCAAGTGCGGTGGCAGCAGAAATTGTCAAGCCGTGACAGCATTCGGATGAGGTGTACCTTTCGCAAAGGTGGCATCTCATGTGTGTGGGGTACAGCGGATTATGGGCCGTCAGCGAGAAATGACAATTGACGCAGTGTTCTGCGCAGGCTTTGACATTGCCAGTTCATCGATGTAGCGGAAGGGGTGAGAAACAACACAATTGCAAATTGATGCTTGAACATGCATCCGCCTGCGCTAAACCCGGATTTCCCTGGGGTTCGTATGGGTTACAACACCTTTCCTCCTTCGTATCTGCGATTCTTGTTGTGCATAAGTGCATAAGTGCAGAGTTGGTCACGTTTAACTTTCTGATACGACCGTTGATCCGGAAATGTAATCCTTCAGTGCATCGGTACCCAAAAAAAACAGAATAAAATAAAAGAAACGTGGTGCAAGGAACATTCTGTGTGGGTAACCATGGGGTTCTCTTACCCCAGTGTCTTCGTTTTGCTGTGTTGCTGTGTGTTGCGAAGAAAAAGAGTGCGGTCATGGTTTGACGCAGAGCAGAATCAACTGCCTCCGGGAGACATTTAGCCTTAGCAGCGGGATGTCTGCCGCTTAGCCCAGTTTTCGGAGCTACTTGTGGTTGGCAAGGAGTCAACCCAACGTGGCTCGTCGAGGAAATACGGGACTCTCGCACTCTGCGTGGACATCCCCATTCCAGGAGACTTACCTCGACGCCAGTTGTGCCCCAAGCAGCTTGCGCCGCAATCCGGATAGTAAAATATCCGGTCAGGTTTGGCTCTGTCCGGCGCAGCCGGTCCATGTAGATCCAAGCAGCCTGACGCCTTGGCGGCAGGTTGCTCGTGTTTTGAATGCGCTTGCCTTCGTGGGAAATCGTCCCTTTCAGCAATTCTTTTTTCGGGCAACGAAGACGTGCTGGTAACCCCCACACAAAAACGCAGGTAGCGCTGGGTTTAGTGTGTGAAAAGCATTCCACCAACCAAAAAAAGTTGAGTCGCAGCTTTTGGACGGAACAGATAGAGAGAAGAGAAAAGGTGTTACAAGATTCTTCGTTCGGTGTGTTGTTTTGTTTTGTGTGTGTGTGTGTGTGTGTTGTCGGCGACGAACGCCTTGTTAATTTTTTGTTTTCCCCCTCAAAACCCCCAAATATTTTCAAAGAAAAGATACTCGGAGAAGCCATCGGTGCACATTTAGATCGAAACTTGAGCCTCCGGAGTTTTAGAGCCGCCCTCCGAGTGACTTCCGGCAATATCCTATAAATGCTGCGAGAGTGGGGGTAATACGTGGAAAGAAGGTCTGTGTGTACCTTCGCTGTTGATATCGATACTGTAGGCCCTCCTGCATGGTGTGGCGATCTGTGGTGTCCAGAAGTACCGGAGCCGTGTCTTTGAGCATTTCCTCCGACGCAGGTGGTTGTGTCTACAGGAAACAAAGAATTTGTTTAGTTGCAGCTCTCGACAAAGATCGGATCAGATAGGAAAATGATTGTAGATGACAGGATAATGTTGGTGTTGTGCTGTTTCACCACCTCCCTCTCTTCCTCCAAATGAGCACGTGCGGCGCTTCCGAGTCCTTCTGGCTTGTCCGGGACACGGCTCATGGCCTTCTTTCCCGCGCTAGGCAGCAGCACCGATACTTGCACAGTGCGGGGTAGGGAGAACGCGCCAGGGCAATAAGAACTGAGCCGTGGCCTTTCAGATAGCCTGAGGAAAAAGTGGTTGTAGTTTGAGCCGATTCACCTACCCCCCCTGAACACGACCTGTGCTCGATTGCGCGGCGACCACACTGGTTTGCGCTCATTTTTTCCGCTTGCACGCATGCATGGTGATCGGCTCGGATTATTTGCCTTCTACTCCGAGCAACTACATGTCTACTGCGCCCCTACTAAACTAGGCGATGCAGATTATCGCCACAGATTATTTGCGTCAGTAATCCAAACGATTTCGTTCGACAACGTTTTCGAATCAGGCATGGGGGTGGATTCGCTCATAGTAGGTCTGATATTTCTGACATTGTTTGAAAAAAGGTGATTTCGAAGGTCTTCGACGTAACCTTTGAGGAGAGGACGAGTTGTGTTGATTAGACAGAATCCTGCCTCTCACGCACGTTTGCATGTTGCATTGTGGGGGATAGAACGCAGCACGACGTGCTTGATCATACGTGTGGCGAATACACTTTGACAAGTATGCTTCCTTGCCATAGATTGTGCTCGTCAGCCGTCCATGAAGAAGTGTGCAGGTATAACTTGCTCTTTTACTTGTTCACCGTCGACAACTTGTTCTTGATGTGGGGTAGACGTTTAGATGTGAATCAAAACCTGCACACGTCAATTGTTGTCGACTATCAACCCGGGCACCCTCGACGGGTTTCCTTATTTTGCGTCCAAAGCCGTGGATTCACCCGAAAGGTTGCAAACCGGGTATATGAGCACGTCTCAAAAATACCCTAAAAATTGTGCCGCCGTTTTTAATTTGCGACCAGGCGTTGCCATCAGTACAGACTTTCTCCGAAGAGCTGCAACTCCTGCTTGGGGGGGACACAAAACCCCACAAAATCGAATTTTGGGAGACATAGAAGCCTCGCGGAAGTCATCGACTGGCCAATCCGAGCTCAGAAGTTTCGTATGGGTCAGGGACACCCGCGTGGCAACGCCTTTGTCGCAAATTGAAAATGGGTACAATTTCGAAGGTGTTTTTGAGACGTACTCATATCTGTGTACTTCTCCTCGTCGTACGGGTGCTCTGCAGCGGAGGGGGGTGTCGGAACATTTTTAAGCACCGCGGGCTGGTTGATTGGCGCCTTAATGGGGGTCTGCTTCAGGTTTGCGAACGTGCTTCAGAGCTGCCTTCTTTGAGGGGGCAGGCTCAGCAACAGGGGAATTGGCGGATCGCCAAAGAACATGTTGCAAAAAAAGTGGCCGTCGTCACCGTTGCTGGCACTGCCCTGCTGAAGACGGCAACTGGTCTCTTCTTTCGTTCTGTGTTAGAATGGATATGTGCTCAACACACCGCACTGGTCCCATCTGCGCCGGTATACAGGGTGGACCATCATCAGCGCGGAACAGGACAGCGGTGTGAGTCTGGTTTGTGGGGATTGGGAGGTATCCATTTGAGTGGGTTTCAGGATAGATACGCAGTTCTGCCGCAGACCTGCATATTCCCGCCCTCGAACACTGATTTGGACACTTCGATGACATGTCTCCAGGCATGAGCACAAACTGCACACCTGCAACATTCGTGTTTCGAGGCAAGAAAGTTCAAGTATAATTGGTACCCTCGAAAACCATTGCGTAGTTTGTGAGCAGTTCGTGCGGGGTTTGTGAAACGGCGAGGGCTACATTCCATAAGTGCACTGGATTATTTCGCCCAGTGGCAAGTTAGATAAGCCCTGTCAGGACCGTTTAGACACTCAGTTAGCCACCAGCTGCATATGGAGTCTAAGAAAGTAGCCCTGCCCCGTATTGCGGTGTTCTTGCATAGTTCGTTACTTCGGTTTTCGGGATACCAGTATAGTTAAAAGTAATTCAGTGGTGTCACCTGAGATGGGGTAAACTCAGGGCCGCCCGCGTGATAAAGCCGCTGAGCACTGGGAACGTTTAAGTACACGGACCACACGGATCAGCATGCACTTGCTGTTGAGCAGCGGCTGCCGGCTTACTATCCCGTGACACCTTTCATAAATGGTTGGACTCAGTGAATTAAACTACTGCGTGAAAAAGGTGGAAAACTCCGGGGTTTTCGGGTCCACCCCGGCAGTAGGTGGAGTGCAGGGGTTCCAAAATGCAAGGGCGGAAATGAAAAGAAGTAGTGAGGAATTTTCTTTCCATCCCCTTCCCACTTTTCCGGCATGTCCAAGGAAAGGACCATGAAATGACCCGTGTGGAGGTGGGTGGTCGGTAGGGGTCTGATTTTGAAGTACCACATGGATTAGCATGTACGTGTGTAGCACCTGCCAAGACTGCCGTGACACCAGAACTTTTCAATTACTGTTTGTTTGTTTGTCGACACCTTTTCTTGTTGATGGTGTCATGTTTAGATGAAAAAGAAAAGAAGGAAGGACTGCGTAGTTTTGCTCGTTGTCTTTTACTTGTTTGTTGTCGAAAAACTGAGTTTGCTCAGGTTAGGTTTATACATCAATAGAGTTCGTGGCCAACAACAACCCCCCCCCTGAGGACACTTTTTCGCTGGGGGGGGAGGGGTTACCCCAAGGGGCGGGCAATGGGCCCCCGTCTTCCGACGGAAGATGCACACAAAAGAACTTTTTGCAAGAAGTCTGGGCAGCTCCGTCGCAGAGTGTCGTCGTACGTGTGGCGGGCGCCGCCCTGGCCCGAAGGCGCACGAAGCCGGACAATTTTTTTTTGGAACGACAAAACCACGCTGTGGACATGTCAGTACAAAAAAGAAAGTTGGCGGCGTTGGAACCTGCCACGTAAAGATACAAAACAGGAAACTGAACCGCCCAAGTAGGAGCTTCGGATCATGATCATTTTGCCAATGTGCCACCTGAAGCCACGTCCAGGGTTTGGGCTCAGGGCAGTGCGTGTCAACAAAAAAAACTCTGTTTCCCTTTCCTACTTTTCTACTCTCGCGGTGTACGGTTTCCTGCGGGGGGGGGCGGGAACGGCCTTCTGGGCGCCATCGCGGGGGTCGCGGCCTCCAACTGCCGCGGACCTACACAGGGGGCGGCGGCGGTTGACCGCCGCCACCCCCCTGACGGTGACAACATTCTGATTTTTTTTCCAAAATTGGGGTACTTCCCTGCGGAGGGTGAATTGGCCACTAACTGTTGCTGATGAGAAATACGGGTGTTGAAGTTCCTGGAGGGGAGAAGACCTCCAGGCGCACGCGCAGTGCGAGGTGTTTGAAGAGAGAGAGAGAGAGTGGGGGGAATTGCAAGAGCTTGGTTGAAGAGGTGGCCTGCCGCGTCAGTTAGACAAAACAATTCGCTTTTTTCGCACCTCGACTGGCTATTTTGCGCCTCACCATCGGAGTGACCCGATTACCTTGACCAGTTGTTCGAGCGCGTACGAGTATGGCTTTGCGGTCGTGACTCGTGCGTATTGCGGCACATGGTGCATCTCGTCTCACCATTCATACGATGTGCGTGCCCTGGTGTTGTGCCGTGCGTCAACTCTTGTTGTCGCGATAGTTGTATGCCACCACCACCACCACCATACTGGTCCTTTGTCAGAGTGAGCCGTTGCCTCTCGTTTCACCTTCGAATACGGCTGTACCGCGATTGCTCCAGCCGGACGCTGGTGCCTAGTCCTGCGCAGTGCATGTCACAGATGGTGTTGCTTTCGGAGGGCTTCACCAGACACTCGCTCTTGCCGAACAGGTTGTATTGACAGAGTGAGCCAATGCTCTCACCTTTAAGACACGGCTGCGCTACGCATGCCCTTGACAGACGCTACTTTGGAGAGACCCACACGCGTTCCAAGGCCCAAACACAGAAACCCACATACCCAATGAGTCCAGATTTGGCATCTGGATCCGAATCACGTGTGGGTTTTTTTGATTCTGGACAGTCTAGGGCCCGTATAGTAAAGGTCCCACAGCACAGTACATAGTGATTCTGGGTCTTGGGGGTTCTTGGCACCTTCTTTGGAGAAACTAACGTCCGGCAATGTGCATGCGTGTCCAGGTTTTACCCGGTCTGTCATTTACCCGCTTTAGTCCAGTTCAACAAAATTCCAATTACGGTATGCCGGTTGCAAACAAGGGGGAGGGCCGAACGGTCTTCCCCCAGTAAATCAGTCACTAGTGCTCAGTTCGTAGCCGAGAATCAGAATCAGAAACGGAGCCATCGCCGCCTTGAGCTGGTGCGAAATGCGAACCGGTTTCACCAAACGCGCAGGAGAGAGCAACATTTCTTTCGAAAGAGAAACATCTTTGTGATTAAGGGTGGCAATATCAGTTCAATTTGCAGGCAGGACAAAGCCTTTTGTGCGCGGGTGACTAGCATCGAGTCTTCTCTGGTAATCCGAAGCGAATATTTGATGAACGCTGAGCAAGCGACAAACCACAGAAGTGTGACTTCTGTGGTTTGTGCTTCGATCGTTGGGCAGCATCAGGGTCAATATTATTACTAGTGATTACACTCCAGTCCGTAATTGATCAATTTCGAATTCGCGAAGACCGCCCAAGCGAGGGGTGAAGTTACGATGTTTTCGGGATAGCGACGGGGTTATTTAACCTGTAACGAGTGTTAGGTATTCGTCGGATATATTAATATTCTAAGATCTGCGACCTTATACGACAAAAATAATTAAGGGTGATCTTCCTTAGAGGTACCAAACAATTCGTTGATTTCCTTAGAGGTACCAAAAAATGCCCTTAGAGGTACCAAACCTAACGAATTTGCTTTTTGCCCTGAAAATGTACTCAGCAACTTTTTAGCAAAATTTTCAAAATTGAATAGAGAATTTGACCACCCAGCCTCCAAGGCAACTGCACTGTAGAGGGGGGGGGGGGGGGGGGGTCTGGTTTATCCGGCCATCCGGCCAAAGTGGCTGATCCTTAACAAGAGCGCTGGTCCCTCCCCCCCCCCCCCATTTTCGTGGGAAAAAAGTCCGCTATAGTAAAAATCCTCTCCCCGTACCTCTAAGGAAATAAACAAATTGTTTGGTACCTCTAAGGAAATAAACGAATTGTGTTAGTCCTCTAAGGACTTTTTCTCAATAATTAATTCCTTCACGAAGAATTCACGAAATTCAGCTTCATGATGTACACGACGGGCCCCCGACCTCTTTGCGCTAGCAGGTGTCAGGCAGCAGACTCCAGCAGTAGTAGTAGTAGTATGTGTCGTCTGCCGAAGCAGCCGGAGACAGCAGGGGGCAGGTCTTGCTTTACAGTTCTTTTCTTCATGGAGACCCGCCCCCGGCAATCCCGACTGTCCAATCCCTGTCGAGAAAGGTTTGTGCCCTATAGTGATGAGGTGGTTGACCAGGCCCCCACGAAGCCTTATACACAACACGGCTACAACACGAGGGTGCAGCCCTGCTTAGGTGTGCACTCAGCCATCATAGGGCCTCAGATCTCGCTACTTGACCTGACACCGTCTCAGGTAGCGATCCTGAGCTGGGGCGAAAAAATGGACGGGATGGTGGTGTCTGTTTGCACGCGCCAGGGTGGTTCTTCGTTGATCAGTGCAAGCTCCGACTCCGGAAATGTTCCCAGGACCCTAGTCATGGAAACTGAAAGTTGAAGCGGAAGATTTTGCTTAATGTTTAGACAGAACACTGCCGTTCATGCACGATTGATGCTATGCATCACGTCTTCTTCGTGAGAAGATGCTAATTAGGAAAGAAAATAAATGCGAAAGTGGCAAAAGGGAGTGTAGGACTCCGTGAATTAGGGGGATGAAACCAGGGGTTGGAGGGGACCCGGCGGTGATTGTAGCAAACGCTGAGTAAACGTATGTACTGCAACCCTGAGTAAACGTATGTACTGCAACCCTGAGTAAACGTATGTACTGCAACCCTGAGTAAACGTACGTACTGCAACCCTGAGTAAACGTATGTACTGCAACCCTGAGTAAACGTATGTACTGCAACCCTGAGTAAACGTATGTACTGCAACCCTGAGTAAACGTATGTACTGCAACCCTGAGTAAACGTATGTACTGCAACCCTGAGTAAACGTATGTACTGCAACCCTGAGTAAACGTATGTACTGCAACCCTGAGTAAACGTATGTACTGCAACCCTGAGTAAACGTATGTACTGCAACCCTGAGTAAACGTATGTACTGCAACCCTGAGTAAACGTATGTACTGCAACCCTGAGTAAACGTATGTACTGCAACCCTGAGTAAACGTATGTACTGCAACCCTGAGTAAACGTATGTACTGCAACCCTGAGTAAACGTATGTACTGCAACCCTGAGTAAACGTATGTACTGCAACCCTGAGTAAACGTATGTACTGCAACCCTGAGTAAACGTATGTACTGCAACCCTGAGTAAACGTATGTACTGCAACCCTGAGTAAACGTATGTACTGCAACCCTGAGTAAACGTATGTACTGCAACCCTGAGTAAACGTATGTACTGCAACCCTGAGTAAACGTATGTACTGCAACCCTGAGTAAACGTATGTACTGCAACCCTGAGTAAACGTATGTACTGCAACCCTGAGTAAACGTATGTACTGCAACCCTGAGTAAACGTATGTACTGCAACCCTGAGTAAACGTATGTACTGCAACCCTGAGTAAACGTATGTACTGCAACCCTGAGTAAACGTATGTACTGCAACCCTGAGTAAACGTATGTACTGCAACCCTGAGTAAACGTATGTACTGCAACCCTGAGTAAACGTATGTACTGCAACCCTGAGTAAACGTATGTACTGCAACCCTGAGTAAACGTATGTACTGCAACCCTGAGTAAACGTATGTACTGCAACCCTGAGTAAACGTATGTACTGCAACCCTGAGTAAACGTATGTACTGCAACCCTGAGTAAACGTATGTACTGCAACCCTGAGTAAACGTATGTACTGCAACCCTGAGTAAACGTATGTACTGCAACCCTGAGTAAACGTATGTACTGCAACCCTGAGTAAACGTATGTACTGCAACCCTGAGTAAACGTATGTACTGCAACCCTGAGTAAACGTATGTACTGCAACCCTGAGTAAACGTATGTACTGCAACCCTGAGTAAACGTATGTACTGCAACCCTGAGTAAACGTATGTACTGCAACCCTGAGTAAACGTATGTACTGCAACCCTGAGTAAACGTATGTACTGCAACCCTGAGTAAACGTATGTACTGCAACCCTGAGTAAACGTATGTACTGCAACCCTGAGTAAACGTATGTACTGCAACCCTGAGTAAACGTATGTACTGCAACCCTGAGTAAACGTATGTACTGCAACCCTGAGTAAACGTATGTACTGCAACCCTGAGTAAACGTATGTACTGCAACCCTGAGTAAACGTATGTACTGCAACCCTGAGTAAACGTATGTACTGCAACCCTGAGTAAACGTATGTACTGCAACCCTGAGTAAACGTATGTACTGCAACCCTGAGTAAACGTATGTACTGCAACCCTGAGTAAACGTATGTACTGCAACCCTGAGTAAACGTATGTACTGCAACCCTGAGTAAACGTATGTACTGCAACCCTGAGTAAACGTATGTACTGCAACCCTGAGTAAACGTATGTACTGCAACCCTGAGTAAACGTATGTACTGCAACCCTGAGTAAACGTATGTACTGCAACCCTGAGTAAACGTATGTACTGCAACCCTGAGTAAACGTATGTACTGCAACCCTGAGTAAACGTATGTACTGCAACCCTGAGTAAACGTATGTACTGCAACCCTGAGTAAACGTATGTACTGCAACCCTGAGTAAACGTATGTACTGCAACCCTGAGTAAACGTATGTACTGCAACCCTGAGTAAACGTATGTACTGCAACCCTGAGTAAACGTATGTACTGCAACCCTGAGTAAACGTATGTACTGCAACCCTGAGTAAACGTATGTACTGCAACCCTGAGTAAACGTATGTACTGCAACCCTGAGTAAACGTATGTACTGCAACCCTGAGTAAACGTAATCGTTCATAAACGGTAAAGGTTTGTAGGGTGTCTTGTGGACGTGCACGGAAAAAAACAGGGGAGACCTCATTCTCTTGCACCGGGCCGTACGGTTAACCGCAGGGTCTCCTCGGCTAAAAGCCTCTGGACGACCTAACAATGGTAGGTAGGGGAAGTAGGCAAACTGAATCCGTAACTTCGGGAAGGATTGGCTCTGAGAACACATGCGGGATTGTCACTTAACTTAGTATAGCCCCCGTTTGTTTAGGTGTGGCTGGTGTCTAATTCGCTTCCGCTGCCTGCTCAGTTCCCCATAGCCACAGAGCAAACGCCACAAACGCCACGTATACCACCTTCTCACTCCTAGCCAAGCTGTGGAGGGCCTGTTTGTTGTACAGCCCAACTCTCAACGTTTTACCCAGCGTTTACAACAGATACCACCGCAATCGCTGCCCTAGCCTTGGCTACGGGGAGAAAATATTTCTTGGGTTCAGGGGGAGGGGGTCGAACAATAACAGCTATTTGACACGCGCCGCCGGCTGTCGAAGCTTTTTTAGAGTTATGGGGGGGGAGGGGGAGATATACTAATAGTTGACTCTGCTGTTATTCGACACTTCATGCCTCCCTCGGGGGGGTTTTTTTTTGGCATTCAACCGGGTCCTGTGGTACCCTGCTTCGAAACTAAACGCGCGGAAGGCGTGAAGTGTGATTTACCTAGCTGTTTGAAGACGGGATTTTGTCTTCAGACGTTGTTTGAAGAAGTTTATCGCTACGGGGCACACACGGTGGCTTGCTGAGTAAGAATTCAGTCGTGGCATTCGCAGTCGGAGTGAGAGATGCGCTTGCGACTCCGGCAAAGTCACTGTGACGTCAGAATGAGGTTCGTTTAAAGTAGTAGTAGTATGTGTCGTCTGCCGAAGCAGCCGGAGACAGCAGGCGCAGGGGGCAGGTCTTGCTTTACTTTTCTCTTCTTCATGGAGACCCGCCCCCGGCATCCCGACTGTCCAATCACTGTCGAGAAAGTTTGCGCCTATTGTGATGAGGTGGTTGACCAGGCCCCCACGAAGCCTTATACACAACACGGCTACAACACGAGGATGCAGCCCTGCTTAGGTGTGCACTCAGCCATCACAGGGCCTCAGATCTCGCTCGGGTCATTGGCTGCTAAGCACCCCCCGACCGGTTGATTTGCCACTTTTGTGGCCCTCTATTCGCCGGGCGGGCCTGTCAGCACTTGTTCCGCGTCGCATCAAGTACATGATGCTGGCGGTTGGGGGATCGGCGACCGCGACTCAATGAAGGTGCGGTCAACAGCGTCGCCACGTGAAGGCTCCCCATGACACCTAAAGTTCGTTGAGAGAAAGAGAAATACTCGACGTAGCTGCTTCGACTCCGAATGGAAGGGGGGAAATATAGAGGTAAGGGGCAAATACAATACAAACACAATCTGATTTGTTCTTCGCTTACACCACCGTGTGTTGTTTTCTCACTCAGGACTTTGACCTGTTGTGTTTGTGTGATTTGTCGTGTTGGGGTAGACCCGCATGACCTCACGTCCGTTCAACACGTGGTTCGGTAGTTACAGCACTTGGGATCCCTTCTGTTCTTTGTCGGGCAGCATCGTCGAGCATTTCCTTTCAAGCTGGCGCTGATGTAAAAAAAAATGATGGGAAGAGGGCAGGGATCATAGTTAGGTGTTTGGGGGACGGGGGTTGCAAGAAAGTGCTCGGAACAACTATGTGCTCAACATCGCACTGGTCCATCTATATATCCGCGACACATAAGGCGGGATGGGCTATGTTAGATGGAAACGCTGTTCCTTTTTACATCCTTTCGAAATGAAAACGGAAACGTTTCCGTTTCCCTTGTGAGGAAACGTGGGCAGACAGGTTCCCGCGGTCGCCCTCGGCGCCTTGTGCCGCGGCGGTCTCGTTTGTACAGAGCAGAGAGGTATCCATGCACATGTGATGGTAGGCCACACAGGTCACTTTCGTACCTCCATGGAGCAACTGCGCAGCTGCGTACCGGCAACGGTGTAGGTATGCAGAGCACACGACACTATACGTACGTGGCCCGACGATCTGCTAGTACCGGTAGGGGTCGTGCAGCCGGCAGCACACAGGGAACCCAAAAACATTCGGAAAACCTCAGGAAAGTTTCATCAACACCGGTGTGGGTTCATAAAAACCCGCCCGCAAAACGTGTCCAAACCGCCCGGGACCCTAAAAGGACCCTGAAGAGGATAAAAGCTGGCCGCTTGCGTCCTCTGCCTGAAAGCGCAGGGATCCCTTGCCGGACAATGCCCGCCAAAGTCTAACCGACACGTTCCCAAGGAAACCGTGCTGGACATCGTAGGCCGGTTGGTCACGGCAGTGCGCATTCATAAACAGCTGTGTGCTTTTCTGCTCATTTTAAGACACTTGAGTGCTTTCTTCTGGTTTGCAACCAGAAAGCCACTTGGTTGCCTCGATTCAAGCCTGAGGGGCACATAAATACAGTGGCTGTAACTAGTTATAATAATAACTTATGCGGGTTGTGTCCTTTTTGCACATCGGCAAAAAGGACGAAAAAGACGACAAGTCTGTGTGAGTCAATGTGACAAGACAAAAAAATTGTTTTTTTTCTTCTTATTTTCCACCTGGTATGTATGTCTTGAGTTAGGGATCTCCATGTGAAGCACGGACATGTAAACTGTGACAGTGACATGATCTTCAGTTTGGTGTTGGTTCGCTCATTACATTCTCGGGAAAAAAAAACAAGGGGCGCCCCTAAGAAGAGAATCTTGGTAAATTTAGTAAGGGGGGGTGAAAGTCTTAGTAATATGGGGGGGGGTTGCAAGAACGTGCTTGGAATGGATATGTGTTGAACACAGCACTGGTCCCTTCTGCGCCGTGTTTCGGTCCTTTAAGCCAAGGACGGACCTTCATCAGCGCGGAACCTGAGTGTCTGCAGATAGGACACCGGTATGTTCTCGTCACAGCCAGGACCACCCGTGCAACCAGAGCACGGGCGAATCCGTCACGGGGAGGAGGCCCCTACAACCGTGTCTGAGCAATCAGTTAAAAAACGCAGGGCCCCGCCCTGATTGTGACTGCGACTCGCCGCACTGATTCGTCTTCTTTTTACGGTGGCAATCTGCGAGATAAACTCCGCAGAGCACAGTGGACATAGGGTTGCCGTGTGCAGCACCAATGGTTGAAAGAAGGTAGAAGTATGGCTAAAGGAAGAGAAGGAAATGGGGATGTTGCTCGAGTCGGTGATTTTACGACGCGCCGTGGCACCTGATTGGGTGCCCGAACGCGTGTTCAGGGGTTGCTTGGGGCGATCGTTTTTCTTCAGCGCGACGCAAATGGCTTATTTTTTTTTCTCTTTTCTCGCGTTTTTTTTCTTCTTGGTTTCCTTGATATATTTTTTGAGGTTCAGAATTAAGAATTAATTTTTTATTTTCATAGTGGTTTGGCGTTGGTTACAGGCAAGCATTCGACCTTGCAGGGGGCTTTCTTTCTTATCTTGGGAAGGGGATTGCAAGGACGTGCTTGAGTGGACATGTGTGCAACACCGCACTGGTCCCATGTGCGCCGTGTTTCGGTCTTTTGAGCCACGGACACATACGGCGGTGCGGAACCTGAGTGTTTACAGACAGGACAGCGGTCGGTCGGCTGTTCGTAGCACATCACAGCCAGGACCCCCCATGCTACTTGGAGCACAGGCCAACCCGTCACGGGGAGAAGCAACCGTGTCTGAGCAATCAGTGAAAATACTCGAGGGACTGCCTTGTGCTTATTTCGACGGGGGCTAGAGGGGGAGAAAACGATACAGGGTATTGTTTAGAGTTGACGCTTACGCCCGCCACTAGACCTGTGTATCGTGTTGGCTACAGGACGTTTACCTCCTTTAACCACATACGGGCGAGCTACGCCATATGGCGTAGTTAATTCAAGTTAATTGGCGGGTATGCAAGAGGCCACGGGTGCCCGTCCTGGGTCGCTTCCATGTGTAATCATTCAGCGCCGAGGTGCGCATTTGAAAGATCTGCCACGAAATCTTTCAAAAGCGCCTCTACGTTGGCCCATTTTTGACCTACGAACCCCCCTCTTGCGTATGACCCAAGGTTTGCCTTGAAAAAGTCCATTTTCCCAAAAACTAACACCCACCCTCCGTCTGTATGTGTTAAGATTGTTGCGATAGTGGGGAGTCATCGGCATGCTGATGAGTACCACTCTATGCGCGGTTACTTCCTTCAGGATTTCGCAACCGACAGTCTCCTCAAGTGTTTCCTACAAAGCGGGTGCGTATCCAAAAATAAAAAGTTAAAACCCTCAGGGCCCCCGCCCTGATTCGTTTATTGATTACCTGGGGGGGGGGGGGGGATTGCAAGAACGTGCTTGGAATGGGTATGTGCTCAACACCGCACTGGTCCCGTCTGCGCCGTGTTTCGGTCCTTTAAGCCACGGACACATAAGGCGGACCATCATCAGCGTGGAACCTGAGTGTCTGCAGACAGGACTGCGGTGTGAGTCTGGTTTGTCAGGCGGCTGTTCGTAGCTCGTCACAGCCAGGACCACCCGTGCTACTAGGGGGGGGGGGGGGAACTTAGTTTAATGTTTAGGCAGAACACTGCCTCTCGGTGGGGGGGGGGCTTGATTTGCATACGTGGAATACTTGTTCTCTTTGGGGGGCAGGGTTTCCGCGGCCGTGAGGAATGTACCTGCCATACTATCTTCCAATGATATGAGAAGCTCGTCAATCGCGACAGGTACGCAAGAAAATGACTATGGCTGAGGAGAAAAGACAGAAGTGCACTCATCATGGTCCACCCTGTTGTCTGATTTGCTGTCCGCAAGGCATCAATTGGGCTGCTAAAATGTCTTCAATCTTCTAAGATCATATAGTGGTTTCCTTTTCACCTGGTATGTCTTGAGCTAGATATCTCCATGAAGCACGGACATGTAAGCTGTAACAGTGGTATGCTCTTCAGTATGGTGTTGGTTCGCGCTTTGTTCAGGCTTGCGGATTTGGAACACATTGCAATATCTCGGGGGAAATACTCGAGGGGCTGCCTTGTGCTTACTTTGAAGGAGGCTAGAGGGGGAGAAACAATACAACTACAAAGTGGGTCTTTTTTGTTGAACGCTTACGCACGCCACTGAACCCATATTCACCTGTGTTTCGTGTGGGCTACAGCACAACTTACCTCCTTTGTTATTTTGCGGCTGGCAGCCTCCTCAAGTATTTCCTACAAAGCAGGTGCTTATACAAAAAAAGGGGGGGGGGGGGGGGGTTACTACTTCTTAGCTCGCAAGATCTACGGGGTCCAGCTGAAATTGGTGCCATTGCGGCAAAAGATATGGCCTGTTGTATCGGGATTCGAGAATGTTTCTTGTTTAAGAAGCCAGCGATTCTGTTGAAGATACTGCCGGCCCATCAGGTGAATAATTTCTTCGGGCTGGATGTTTGCTTGTCTTGAACTGGAGTGAAGTCTTTGTGAAGACAGGTCAGAGTCTGGGCACAGAGGGCGGGTTAGCGAAGTTTTCATAGCATGAGCATCGAGACTTTCCCCCTGCCGTTCAGGCTACGGCAACTCTGAAGACAGACGAGCACACCCTGGCTGGTTCGCTCTGACAGGTCCTCCTTCGACGGCGGTTGTTGTGAAATATTTGACGGGTACTTTTTCATTGTTCGAACAAAGGCTTGCTTTGCGGCGTCGAGAGGGATTAAAAGGTTTTTGCGAACGCTTGTTGAAAGAGAGAGTGAGAGAGAGAGGGAGAGAGATAGAGTGAGAGAGAGAGACTTAAAAACATTTTTTGTGGTGTCGGCGATATTCGCCCAGTCGTCCTAAACTGTTTTTACCAGTCAATATCTGCAGTCATTCCCTTCCCCCCCGAGGGGTTTGAACACAGGGATGTAACAAGGGGGAGGGGTGAGGTTAAGTGACAAGGGGTTGGGTTGGATGGGGTCGAAGGATGTACACAACTGACAGCCCGCCTACAACGCGAAATCCGTTCTATCGTCTGTGGTCGCGGAACCCCACGGACGTTGCTGTGTTAGTTCAAGAGCTTTAGCTTGTCTCCTTTCACCGGGCAGCTGCCGTGAGCTCCCGCACCTTACCGCGGGATCGCAAGAAGGAGGGGGTAACGGACAGGAACTGGGGGGGACTCGGTGGGATGAGGACTATAAAAACAGGCCTCCCCCCCCCTATCGCAGGGCAAGGGTTTTCGACTAGCAACGGAGGGGAAACCCTGAGTTTTAGAGCTTGCGCACAATCCCGCGCCAAGAGGGCATGAAACCATGAGGGGCTGGGACCTCTCTGTGTTATCTTTTTTTCAACGCGGTGCTGTGCACATCTCGTTCTCTTCGCCTCGCGGTTCGCTCGTGAACGCAGACTATCTCAAAGTTGAATGGCTCCATTCTTGAATGGAGACATCCAAGGTTTTCACAAGGGGTTAAACAAGGGGCGGGGTACATGACTAGGCGGTGAATGGCATCGATATCGACTGGTTTTATTTATGGTTTCCCTTCCCCCCCTGTCTATGGCGTAGCAGGGGGGGTTGCTTTGCCATTTTTTTTGGCGCTGCACCTCGGTCAAACCTCCGTACAGTGACTAAGTGTTGCTTCAAAGTGCACCCTGCCCCTACCTTCGCCTCACCATTTTACAGGCCCTTCGTCCATCTGCTCAGTCGTCGGGTGCTTTGAATATGTGGGTTCGACAAAGACATCAATGGGTGAACGAATGAGCGGTTTGGTGTGCTGCAGCGGCGGCTCATTAAATCGGTGGCAATCTACGCGGGGAAGGTGCCTTTTGGGCCGGGTGCTACCGGAGAAGGTGTGTATGTGTGTGCTTAGGTACTACAACCTGGTTCGATTGCGGGATAATAAAACCTCGGGGATAAAAGCCTGCGTGTTTTTCCCGTTCAACTAGACTCCCGTTTTTTTTTCTTGAGGGGTCCTGGACCCCTCGTTGGACCCCTAGAATAAACCCTGAAAATACAGAACCTTATTGCGAACTGGATTCCCACCAACACCGGGGGGGGCAGGGATATACTTTCTTACAGTAATACACACAACAAATCTTTTTTTTTTTTTTTTTTTTGGCTGACTCCGGGGTTATGCTAATCCCCGAAATTCGGAAAATCATGGTTAAAAAGTCTGTATCATGGCCAGATTTTTTTTTGGCGTGTTGCTGCTTCGCCACTTTGCTGTAGACCCCATGTGTGGGTCTTGCGGGTCCTGTAGCCTCCGTGACACTGGCCTTTCGTTGACCGCACTACCCTGAGCCCAAATCCTGGACGTGGTTTCAGGTGGCAAATTTGGCAAATGATCATGATCAGAAGGTCCTACTTGAGCGGTTCAGTTTCCTCACACATTGCATGTGGCTAAAAACTTTTCACCAGAAACTCCTGTGGTTAAAAAACCTTTTTTAACCGGCCTGTTTTGAGAATATATGGTACGATGCCAAAAGGGGGGGGAAAATGTTTCTTGGGTTTGAAGAGCGCGTGGTGCTTGCACCACTGAGGCCAGGTTATTTAACCGCGGATTTAGTGAAGGATTGTTCAGGAAACGGTCGCGAGCGAAACCCGACCAGGTAACGACCATTTCATTGTCTTCTTTGTTTTGTGATGCGAACATCACGAGGTGCTGTCCGAAGACACCGCCCACGTGAGCACTGTTAAGCAGCGGTTGCCAGATACTCCCGTAGCACCTATTAGGGGGGCTCTCCGGAGGCTTCTGAGGGCGTATTTGAACGCAGAATGATGTTTTAGGTAGGGTATGGGGCCTCAGTACCCGTCAGACCCTGGTGAACTATGCGGGGATTTTTCCGCCCAAACCCCCCCCCCCCCCCCCCCCCTTTTGGCATCGACTCATATATATATATATATTTTTTTTTGGTGAAAAAATAATTTTTTGACCATGCAGGATAATCCCTGAGGCTGACCGAGGTTTGTCCCCCTGGCTACACCCGTGATCTACGGCCTTCCATTGCCTGGCAGGAGTCGTGCGTACAGGATTCTCCAGTGAGCTATTAGACGTCTTGTTGTTTTGAGACAAGCCAATAGCATCATCCCCTGTTCGTCGTGTTCACCGGTGGTTTCAGCTTTCTTATTCGCTTCGACTTTCATTGTATTCAGACTGGGTTTCTTCTGTGGAAGGCTATGGCACCGGTTCGAACGCTTTCGAAGGGTTCTTTGGGTTGCCGGGATATATGGCGAGAAAATGTCTGCAGTTACTTTCAGGTTCTGAAAAAATATCAAGTTCTTCGGGTCATTGTTGCTTTTGGCGTTGTGACGCTGGAACGTTTCAGGCAAAAATATCTGCAGTTGCTTTGAGGGTTCAAAAAATCACACAAGTTCTTCGGGCAATTACTGTCATGCACCGTGACACCGATTATTTTCAGCTTTGTCACGCTTCCGCCGTGGTACCCCATCTCTCCAAGATATCCACACTCCCATGGGAGTGCCGGCCACTCAGGTTCCACGATTGGTGGACATGTCTGGTGCCAGCAGCAGCTGTAAATCAAGCGCAAACTGCCGATGATATTGCTGCTGCTGTTAAAAAAGCTCGTTGGATCCGGAATTTAGGTTGCAAGGTGGCCCAGTTTACTGCTAGTGTGCAGAAGCCAGTGTCCACGCATCAAGGTTTGTGCTTTATGGACGATGGCAATGGTGCGATTCGAGGAAAACAGAAGGTAAAGTGGTCCTCCAGGGGGTGCAGGGGTTCTGTTTCTTCCCGTCCAAAAAAACGACTCGAACGCCATTCTTCGGTGGTTCGGCGGCTGTGCTGCAGTATCTCTGACGATTTATCGGGGGAATTATCCCAGCGAAGTGCACTGTGCTCCCAGCTAGTATAACCAGAAACCTCATCCAGGTGAACAAGAAATGTAAGTGCCCCCGTCCTCGTTTCTTTTTTGCTGTAGCCTCCTTTCGAGTAATGCGATTACCTCTATGAATTTGCGCGGGAGAGCACGCGTCCGGCAACTGTATTCTTCTAGATGTCAATGTGGGTTATCGGCGTGTACATTCGATCCTTCACGAAGGACTGCATTCGTTTGAAGAGCTGTGGTGGTTGTTCGTTGGCTTAGACTAGTTTCAAAGTATTTTGAGGTTTGAAGAACTGGTATTCTAGGATCACCGGTTGACCGTTGAGGCTGCACGGTGACACCTAACAATTTGCATGTGGCGAAGGGAAATACTCGATGTAGCTGCTTCGACACCTAATGGAAGGGAGGCAATATAGGGGGAAAAGACAATGCAACCACAATCCGATTTGTTCTTCGCTTACACCACCGTGCGTTGTTTTTTCACTCAGGTATTTTCCCTGTTGTAATAATGTGTCTTGTCGTGCATTGTAGACCCGCATGATGTACCTCGCACGTCCGTTCAACACGTGAGGTGGTTACCCTTCGTCGAGCATTTCCTTCCAAGGCGCTTACAGAGCGGGACCACTCCTTAAGGGTAAAGGGGTTACAGATGGTGGTGTTTGCCCATTCGCGAACCAAAGATGGGTTAGACATGTTTTCCCCTTCATGGGTGTACGAAACAGGTAAGAACAGTGAAAAATCGGGCTCTGGACAAAAAAGGGCCTGAGTGGTCCCTCCTAGCGCTTTGTTCTTCGCTTACACCACCGTTTGGTGTTTTTCACTCAGGACTTTTGACCTGTTGTATGTGTATGTCTTGTCGTGTAGGGGGGTAGACCCGCATGATCTCACGTCTGTTCAACACGCGGTAGTTACAGCACTTGGGATCCCTTCGGTATTTTGTCTGGCAGCCTCGTCGAGCATTTCTAGCGTTATTTGTGGATTAGAAAGTCTGTATTTTAAAGTCACCAGTTGATTTCCTTCCAACGCTGGCGCTTGTGTAAAAGAAAAAAAAAACAGCAACGGGAGAGACAAACCTGGTCCCTCTCGCCCGTGTAGCTCTCGATGCCCACCAGTGCGCGCGTCCAGTCTCCGACGTAGACGCACTCCATGGTGCGGTTCCACTCTTCGGCTTCCGAGTGCTCGCCGTCGCGCAGCTGGTACATCCACTCCTGCTCCTTGTAGTTGTGCTGCGAGACGACCTCGTACACTTTGATGTAGTCGTGCGAACGCTTCGGGAACAGCACCTTGTCCAGGCAGCGGGCACCGAACTTGACCGAGGCGTCGCGCATCATCGACTCGTCGCACATGCCGCTCGCATTGAACGTCTTGTTCAACCGCTCGATCGCGATGACCCAGGGGACCGCGGTCGCGAATACAGTGTATCGCTTCATCCCCGTGCAACCGACGTTTCCGATCCTCGCGTCGCCGGACGAAGCCGCGTACGACAGGTTGACCGGGATGTCCTCCCTACGCAGGATGCGGTTCTTCGCGGTGTGTCCAGCCGTGATCGCGCTGACTCTGTGCGTGGCCAGCGGGCGCACTGCGTTGAAGTTGGCCATGAGGCGGTCGCCGATGAAGATATCAGCGACGCCGTTCGACTCGTTGATGGTCTCGAGCAGCACGATGAGCACCGCGGTGTGGGTCGCCACGTACATGTCGCTGTCGTTGTTGAACAAGCTCGTGACCGTCGTGTGCCACTCGAGCACGTTGAAGTACAGGATCGACACACACTTCCGCCGGATCCCGTCGGCCATCGGATTCATTGGCGTGCTCCGGTCGGAAGCCCCCCGGGAGGCGCCGCTGGCGTTAATCGAATTGGCCTGTGTGTGTGTGTGTGTGTGTTAAATCTCAGTTGTGGGTAATCCCTGCGCGGAATATAGCCCATTTTTCTGGCCTTTCTAGGTTACTGCCGAGGCTCCTGCCGCCCGCTCGTGATGATTGCCCATTGTGCGGAGCTTTGTCTGGCACGGGCGTTTTGCCTCATGGGTTGCATGTTGCTGGTCACAGCATCTTTCCGGGAGCAGCCGGTTTCTTTTACATGATGCGCAGGGGGTGCATCGTGTTTCGCGCACCTCAGCGTTCGATTTCCTGGGGGCCTCGCCGGCTGCGACCGCTGGCCGCCATGTGTGTGTGTGTGTGTGATAGCGTTGCACGTAAACCCACGGCTGCTTGCCACAGATCTACGCGAAACGAAAACCGGCAGGATAATACAGCTAAGCCTCACGCACGGATGATACTAGCATTGAGTTATTTTAGTACATGAACCACACGGATTAGCATGCACATAGCATTGAGTTCTGTAAAGTGTAAGTGCCGTGAGGGCAGGCGAGCACTGTTCACGGGCTGGTGTTGCCTTATTACGTCGTCCGTTGGGTGATTCAAGGATGACGAGAATGAGGTCAACCTGGTCATTTCCAGGTCCAGTTATGCTCCCGCTTGCTTTCGCGGTGCCACCTGCATACGCTCTCGTGGTCATCGCTACTGAGCTGACCCTTCCCGAGAGAGAGAGAGAACACATAAAACAAGTCAGAGGGCCGGGGTGGCTCCTTGGGAGGGACAAGGGCGGGGGTTGTCACGCCTCAGCAGTCCCAGGGCCTCTCCCCCTCACCTATATGTGTTATCGTCGGCATCGCTACCGCGCTGACCTTACGAGAGAGGGAACACATCAAACCAAGTCAAAGCGTGTGAGCCTTCACCGTTAGCAAGCGTGTGGGCCCCCACCGTCAGGTGGCCAGGCTTGGTTCGGGCGGCTTCCTGGGAGGGACAGGGGCGGGGTAGTTAGCAGTCCGAGGGCCTCTCCCCGCCCACCACCTGTACGTGTGTGTTCTCGTGGCCAGTCGCTACCGCACCCCGAGAGAAGCTGGTGCAGAGAGCATACCATATGCCCAGTCGGAACGTCGGAGGCCGACCGGATTGACCTGTGGGCGGTGCTCTTGTCGTCGCTGTCGCTGGTGGCGTCGGTGTCGTTGACGAGGATGGACTGCGGCATGTAGTTCCGGTAGTGCACGAGCTTGGCAACCATCTTGATGAACGACGTCTGCATGCTGGCGACCTCCGACAGGCGCGAGATGGCTTGGTTCTGGTCGACTCGTTCCAACTGCATGTGCGCGACGCAGGCCATCTCATCTTGAAGCTTGAGGAGAGGCAAGACGATACGCCGCGCCGCCAGCGACGAAAGCAGCAGCAGCGCGAGAGTGAGGACGGCGAGGGACAGCATCAGGATCATGAAGTTCCTCTGCTGCTCTTCGTCCGACGCGCGCTGGTCGCTCGCCGTCTGGTCGCGGATCAGCTCCTGGCTGCCGTCGATACTGGCCATGATTTCCTCCCGCGGGAGCATCATCGTCAGGTACCAGTAAATGCCCTGCTTCCGCACCACGGTCGTCCGCCACCAGAAGACCGTCCCGTTGTACTGCCACACTAAGAACGGCTCCGTCGAATCCGCAGCGGCGACGTAGTTGCCCTCCATCTCGTTGAACACGTGGTCCCCATGCGCGCTGACCACCGGGATATCGATGTCGGTCACGTTGATCATCGATCTACGCATCGCATCGTCCACCTGTTCGACAGCCAGATTGCCGACGTTCAGGCCAATCATTGTGCCAATAGACCCGGTCTTCTGGTCGTGGTCGATGAGGTACAAAACGGAGCCCGGCACGATGTTCTGGTCGCGGACGATCGTCTGGACGCCAGCGACTCCAATCCAAAGCTATCGGTTTGTGTACTTTTAACGTGAGAGGGGGGAGAATCTTAGTTAGAGGGCACAATTTCTAAGGTTTTTTTGAGACGTACTCATCTCTTGTCTTCGCTTTGCCGGCGCCGATGCCTTCCTTGCTGGTGACGGTGTCATTGGCGGGGCCGGCGCTCACTTGTCGCGTTCCGGGTGGAGTTTGCTGCTCTTTCGTGCGAGTTCTCCAGCAGCAGGCAATTCGATACAGTTCCGGGAAACAGGGGGTGGACGGGCTCATAAACGTTTTATAAACGATTTACCATTTGCTGCAATCAGTGGGCCAGGGGGGGAAATCTTAGTTTAATGTTTAGGCACTCTGGACACTGCCTCTCATGCGTGTTTGATGCTAGCATCAAGTCTTCTTCGGGGGGGAGGATTGCAAGAAAGTGCTTGGAATGGATATGTGCTCAACACCGCACTGGTCCCGTTTGCGCCGGGTTTCGGTCCTTTAACGCGGACACATAAGGCGGACCATCATCAGCGCAGGACCTGAGTGTCTGCAGACAGGACAGCGGTGTGAGTCTGGTTTGTCAGGCGGCTGTTCGTAGCTCGTCACACCCGTGCTACCAGAGCACAGGGGACAGCAGCCGTTGAAAGAACATTTTCTCAAAGTTTTCATGCAAACTTAACAACGAGACTCTTCGGAGGCAGATGTGTTTTTGACCGAGGAGCTTGCTCGGACGTGCAGAATTGCTGAAAGGGAATGCGTGAACAGCAATCCAGATGCAGAGATCTGAAGTGGTGAGACATTGACGATAGTTGACCATGTCCAGGCGGGAACTGCCTATACGGGCGACACTGAAGGACCGTGTTTGGTTCAGGGGGGGGAGGAAGGACATACCCTGACGAAGCCGACACGGTTTTCCTGCCTGGGGCCGCGGTTGATCATCTCAGGGTGGGTCCATGAGGCGGAGATCTCGACGTGCATGAAACCGGAGGTGCTGAACAGGCCGGACCACAAAGGTTCGTCGGCGGGCAGCAGCGTCGAGCCGTCGTCAACGAACGCGTTGTACAGGGTCTCTTCGCCTACTCGGACCCAGTTCGGGTCTCCCCGGGTGCCGATCCACCACGGCATCGAGCAGAAGCCGTACACGTCGTCGTCGTCCTCGGAGTAAATAACCGCGGCGTTGCACGGCTTGTCGGCGTCGACCATCTTCCCGCTCGGGCCGGCCTTCCCCGTGGTGACGTTCGCGCGGTTTGTGCCGAAGGTGTTGGTTTCCTCGTTTCTCGTCGCGATCACGACCGGAAAGTGGCTGTGCCCGCCGATTCTGTTCGCCATGTCGCTAGACCAAACGAACCCGATGAACCCGCCCCACGGCCCCGTCGGGCTGGAGTTCGGCGAGAAGTCGAGCGCTTCGTACATGATCTGCCGCAGGCCGTGGGACGACATTTTCTGATGGAAAGACGCGAGCATGGTCCGCAAGGTCGTGTCGATCCATTCCGGCGACGTCGTCACATCCGGGTGAAGGGCACGCAGCTGGTGCATGATCGAGTCCAACACGACGAGGGGAACAGAGATGTGGTCCACGACCGCGTTCGCCGTCACGTTGAGCATCGTCTTCATCAGCCGGTCGGCAAGCATTTCGGCGTTTTCTGTCCCGGCACTGAGGCAACCCGCCACGTTCCGGTCCCCCGATTCCCTCGAGTCGTCGACGGCGTCCCACCCCGCCTTAATCGACGTCACCGACGTGATCCCGCCCGCCAGGATCACCAGCACTGCCGCCAGCAGCATCGTCAGGTTCTGTATGCTGGGACGAATCATCTTGAACGGCGAACGCAAAGAGCCCGAGTTAAAGTTATTTCCTTTTTTGTTTGTTTTCCTTTTTTTTTTTTTTTTCTTCTTCTTCTTCTTCCCCGACACCCCCACCCCTCGACGGCAATCCGGCTAGCCTACTCGAAGGCTGGTTGATTCCTTTTTCTCTGTTATGCTTGAATTGGGCCTTTTCTTGGCAAGCCTGCTTTAACTAACAAACCCCTGACACAAACCGAATCCTGTGCTGATTGAATCGTGTTACGACGTGTATGGTCGGCACGGTATGGTCAATCGGATACAAAAGAACAAACAATCAAAACCTGCCCTTCAAATTTACATCAGTATATCGCTCTAGAAACACACGCATGTGCTCGTCACTTAAAGCAGGCAACTATCCGTGGAGAAAGCTTTCTTGAGCACGTCGCAGGTGCACACACACACACACACACACACACACACACACACACACACACACACACACACACACACACACACACACACACACACACACACACACACACACACACACACACACACACACACACACACACACACACACACACACACACACACACACACACACACACACACACACACACACACACACACACACACACACACACACACACACACACACACACACACACACACACACACCACCCCCAGTTGAACATGGACCCCCACTCGCAACCTGCGGGTGCATCGGCGGTTACTTGAAACTGAAGGAGTCGTGGACGCCTCTCGCACAGGGAGGCACCACGTGAAAACAGGTCTACAACACACACACACACACACACACACACACACACACACACACACACACACACACACACACACACACACACACACACACACACACACACACACACATACTAGCAAGCTTGCTTGAGCGCCGAAGGCGCGTCTAGTGGGATCCACTACGTTCTGTGGATAGGCAATGCATCCCCAGTTTTTCACATCCACTCGTTACGAGGTTGGACGGGAGGGATCACAATCCAACACACGTCGCAGGCTGGGTGTTGGCCCCCCTTTGGTTGGGTTCCCCTCCCTCTCTCTTCTTGTGCCATTTTCGGCCCTTTCTAGCTTGCCTGTTTCCGTTTCCTTTTGTTGCCCTGCATCCCGCAGTTGCTGCGAGGACGTGCACCCGCTGGAGAACGCCAGCGCGAAGCAACCGGCCAGTGCCGTGGCCAGTGGAGCTGAGACCTCGACAAGTCCATAGAACAGAGTAAGGATCCCACACACACACACACAAAGAAGTGTTTCGACTCCGTGCCGATCGACATCGCTTTCCGGCTAGCAGAGGAGCTGGGGTTTCACCCAACCGTGCTGCAGACCCTGCGTGCGGCATATTCCGGCATGCAGCGCCATTTCCGTATTGGGACAGTACTGGGAGAAGGCTTCGTGCCAACGAACGGGATCATGCAGGGATGCCCATTGAGCGTGGTACTGATAAACGTGCTTATCAGCGTCTGGATGCGGCACGTCGCGGACATCGAAGCGGCCCGCTATCCTACGTGGATGATGTATACGCGCTATTGAAGAGCCTCGCGCAGCTGCAAGAAGCGGCCAATCGGTCGGGAACGTTCGCGGGGCTTACAGGGATGAAAGTCTGTACGCAAGTGAAGTCCCTGTGGTTTACGACAGCGCGGGACGCCCCCGAAGAAATCCACTACACGGAGAGTAATGGAGCCGGAGAAGCGGTAGCGCGACCAGAGACGATAGCAAGACAGACCACGTTTGACGTACTAGGAGTGATGCTGACAACGAAGCAGGTACCGCCAAGCAAGCCTCTCCAGCAGTCCAAGCGAGTAGCGGAACGAGTAAGAATGGTCGACAACGTGTTGAAAAGGGCGACCTGCCTCCCGCTCCCAGCTGGTGCACGAGACCTCGCCGTCAGCATGACGGCGGGCTCAAAGTTGTACTATGGGGCAGCGGTGACGGCGATCGGGAAGCAGGAAGTCGAACGCATGAGGAGGAGGTTCACCGAGTCAGTTTGGACGGGGCCGCCCCGACGAGCGCAAGAAGCAGTGTTGCACGTGCTGCACCACGGGCATAGACTAGACCCAGGCGTTGTCCCAACAGAAACGTGCGGAAACGGCGTGGGTCCACAGAGAAGAACTCGCAAAGCTACACGGCCCCTTTGCCTTCTTGAAGGAGGCGCTGGACAAACTCCAATGGCGGTGGGTGACACCTACGTGCATCGCGTATGTGAATGAGGTAGGGGAAGGAATTGTACACGACGCGGCGCAGGAGGGCAACACACGCCTCCTACAACACGACCTGCGACACTCTCTACGCATGCGCGAGATGGTTCGACTAGCAGCGAGGAGAGGAAACGATGTCGGGGGGGTTCAAAGCGGGGTCGATTTTTCAGCAACCAGGAGCTTCTTAGTGAAGCAGAACTCACCTCTCACAGCCTACCAAGCCGGACTGCTGAGGTCAGTCATCGCAGGAGCCACGCCGGTCACCGGGCGGACGGGGCTGAGCGAGAGGGGGTGCCCGTACTGCAACACGCAGGAGCGCGAGACGGTCGAACACTTGTTTTGGAAGTGCCCGGCCTGGGAACAGACACGCGTGAAGTACGCGGAACTGACGGCCGCGCAGCAGAGTTGGCCACCGTGCTTGCGAATGTGCGGAGTAGCCCCCGCCCCCCAGGCAGACTCGGAACACCTGCCCAGGGAACGGGAGAAGCTACTTCGCCTGCTGGAGACGCTGCATCTCTTCTTCGTGGAGGTCCTGACAGCACGCCAAGGGGCGGATGAAATGCTGGACAGATCCACACGTCACCATCGGACCCTAGAATACCCGCGACAATGGAGACCGGCCGAGCCGCACAAGCTGGTAGTGCCAGACATCGCGCCCTCAGCGGTTTCAACCAAGTGGAAATACGGCCCGGAGATGTGGATGGCGTTCACGGACTGGCTGAGAGAGTTGAACTGGGCGCCTCCAGGGCATGAGCTGGGGGTAAGCTTCGTTGAGTTAGCGGTGGACTTCGAGTTGTGCACCGGATGCCGGCTCCCGGCGCTCAAGAACCGGTACTACTCGGCGCCAAAACCCCCAGCACAGAAGGCCACTACAGCGCGTCGGGTGCTACCAGAAGGCGCAGCAGGTGGCGGGATAGCGGTGTACTTTGACGGAGGACAAGGGCGAACGGTACAGCTTTTGCTGTGGCGGGCGCAGGAGCAGTCCTGCACGAAGAAGGCGTAAAGGTCTCGCAGATTGTGCTCCCGCTGCCAAATGTGCGCAGCAACAACGTTGCCGAGTACGAAGGAATGTTGGCAGGGCTACAGCTTTTGGAAGAGGCAGAAGGAACGGAAGGAAAGCAGTGCACCATCCGCGGCGACTCGGCTCTGGTAATTGGGCAAACCAACCGAAAAATGGCGTGTTCGGAAGACCTGAGGCCGCTATTGACCCGTGCAATAGAAAAGATGGTAGCCCTGCGGCAGCGACTCACGCTGCGGGCGGAGCACGTCAAGCGCGAGGAGAATGTGGACGCGGATGCGCTCAGCAACGCGGCGATGGACCTCGTGCAAAGACAGCGCCCAACACGAGAGCAGCAGGAGGCAGATCTCGCAGCATTTCGGGCCTCCGAACTCGGAAAGGCGATGAGTCTGGGCGGTGCCTACAAGAAGGTGACAGGACGGCCGTGGTTCTACGGCCACGAATGTGCGACGACGATCTTGACCTCCGTCGGGGGAACAGTTGTGAGGGGTGCATCGCGGCGCGCGCAACTCACGGAGACAACCGACGCGGTCATCCTCGGCATCCGGGAGCACATAAGAACGCTGAGGCCGACACAGACGGAGACCACGTTGTACTCCCAACACCTGGAATGGGCGGCAACCTATATCCCGGAGGAAGCCTACCCCGCAGGATGGGCACAAGGAAAGGCCGACTGGAAGGCGAGGGCGGAGAGGAAAAACAAGGTGCCAGGTGCAGGAGCGTGCAGAGGGTCGCAACCGAAGAAGGCCCCGGAGGACGCGGTGAACACATCACGCCCCATCACGCCCCGGCGAGATTTGCACGCAACACAGGAAGCCCCGATGCAAGGAATGCGCGAAAAAGCGCTTACCAGCGGAGACGTGTTGCCGGCAGAAACGACACCACCATGGAGGAGACGGCCTAAGGCCGCGGATGCTATACTGCTCGATCCACAGTGCAGGGACCATCTCTCCGAGGAGTTTCCGGTCGCCTCACTTCAAACCCGTACTGCTAAGGCGGGCGTAGGTCGTTCCGTCGGAGGCGCGGTGCGGGCCGCTGCCCCGTCACTGAGGGTGACGGCGTCGGTGTTGACACAACCGGGGCCGATCTGGCTGGCGGGCGAGCCCGTTTCGCGGGGGAGCACCGTCTTGACGCGTCGCGAGCTCTCTTCTTCTTGGCAATTGCACGGCCTACGGCGGCGGCTAGCGCCTTGATGGGAAACTTCAGCTTCCACTGAAAGAAGGGCACGTCTTGAGGGTAGTCGGGCACGGCATTGTTCCAACGGTCGCGGGCGCAGATCGTCTCCAATGTGCACAGTCCTTGATGACCATCCATCCTTCAACAGTACTCCCGCGGGAGAGTACCCTCGCTGGCCTGCCTTGACTAACCAACACGGCGGTTGCTACGGAGAAACGAAGCGGCGGAACAAAACGATTTTCTTGTTATTTTGTTTTGAGGGGCTTGCTCGAAGGCGTTATAGAGGGAGATATAAGGGGGACTGTCATGTGGTGCGCTGCCAAGTACTGTTTTTTGGTAACCAACAAATGCATTGTGAACACAAGAAAAAGAACAGGCGTTTGTTTGTTTGTATGCCTAGTTGACTTCATCCCGCGAGGATATCAGTCCTAGTAAGTGTCATATTTTTGTTTGTACGTGCCGGGGGAGGATTCGCCATTGGCCTAACGAGCATATTCACGAATATGCTCGTTAGGCTAATCTTCTCCCAAACACGCTGCCAGCGTTCTCTTTCGTGTTTACAATGCATTGCTACTACGGAAAAGCGAGCGCAACCGCGCAAAGGAATGAGCCCCATGTGGGGCTGAGGCCTCTGTCCACGCTCAGCCACTCTCCCGCGGGAGTCGTGACCGAAGCGCGATTCGCGCAGTTCGGCGGTTGGTTCGTATCTCGCGGGTTCTTCCTGGGGTTCGCTGTGCTTTTTCGAGTATGTGTCGTCGATCGATCGTTCGCTGACGTCTTCGCGGTATTGAAGAAGGTTTGCGAGCGGGTACGAGTGCAAGAAACGGAAGCCAAAGCTGCCGAGTGGACACACGGCTGCACAAAGAAATGGTGGGATCCGGACAAAGGAGTGTACATGGGGTGCACTCGGGTACTTGGGAAGTACTTGAGAAGTACTTAAGGGGAGTACTTGAGAAGTACTTAAGGGAAGTACTTGGGAAGTACTTGGGAAGTACTTAAGGGAAGTACTTGGGAAGTTAAGTTTTCTTCTGTGGATCACACCATGAAATGTGCACCGTGTAAAGAGTGAGCTGAGAGGCATGGCGGGCGCGGGAATCTCTGATTCGTCAGATTTTCCTCGGTCCAGTCTGGTTTGAGTGACGAGAAACCTTGATCCTGCCAGTAGTCATATGCTTGTTTCAAGGATTAAGCCATGCAAGTCTCAGAGTAGGGGTCGTGGCGGTACGACGTCCCGCTGCGCTCGGTCAGGGTGTCCTCGTCGCCCCCTGCTCCCTTCTTTTCCCCACGTGTGCACCTCGTTCTTCGTCTCGGGTTTCCCTCGCGAACGATTCCAAAGTCAGAACTCGGCAGCGGGTCCTTTGGATGGGCATTTTGCAGTCCTGTTCCGCCGCAGCACACCTCTCGCGGCCACGATTTCCACCCTTCCTTCGTCGGGCGAATCTTAGTTTGGTGTTTGGGCAGAATCTTACCTCGCGTGCAGCATCAAGTCGTGGGAAGGCGGGGAGGAGACGGGGTTAAGGGCGAATAATTTAAAAACAAAAAGAAAGAAGCATCTGGGGCAGACTTCCGGGGGAATAACTGTAAGGCGAGAGGGAATATCAAAAAAAAAGGAATGGGTGGAAACATGGGGGAGACGGCGCAATGACAAGGGTTTGCGGTAAGGGGGGGGGGGAAATGTTTCTTGGGTTTGAAGAGCGCGTGGTGCTTGCACCACTGAGGCCAGGTTATTTAACCGCGGATTTAGTGAAGGATTGTTCAGGAAACGGTCGCGAGCGAAACCCGACCAGGTAACGACCATTTCACTGTCTTCTTTGTTTTGTGATGCGAACATCACGAGGTGCTGTCCGAAGACACCGCCCGCGTGAGCACTGTTAAGCAGCGGTTGCCAGATACTCCCGTAGCACCTATTAGGGGGGGGGGGGGGGGGGGTACCCACCCACCCCTCGTTGCCGTCCGGCTGACAACGATGCCGAGTTTAGGGGCCTTAGCATCAGCACTACTTAGTTTTTTGTTTAGGCAGTACCGCCTGCCTCTCGTGCATGTTTTGATGCTAGGGAAGGAGGGGATTGGGCAGAAGGATTCTGGCGAAGTACGATGCTGTAGGGTGTGCGACCTATATCCCCCAGAACTTGTATTTGAGGCCAATTTGGCTTTTTCCGCAAAGAATCCCGTTTCTCTGGGTTTGGCGGTTCCCGTTGGTTACAGAGGTTGCACACGCAACATGCACAGCATCGTCCTTTGCCAGGATCTTTCTGCCCGAACATCCCTCTCCCTCGTTTTGGCAGCGTCTGGTTATGGTGTTCCGTTACCGCTGCCGACCCAATTGCTGAGGTGGCATTCAAGAGTAAATCTAAATTCGCCTCACTTCTCCAATTTTGTCAAAGGCGGGCTTGCTCTGCTCGCGGGCTGCAGTGCACCACATACATGGCGTCCGTCGTAGGTGTCAACAGATGAGGCCAGGCTGGCCATATCCAGGTCAATTGCTGTCTCCGCTCAAGGGGGTAGGACTTTGGGAACAATCCATATATTCGCACCTCCCCCCATCCATCTCAAAAAACAAAGGATGCAGCTCGGCTGTTTGCCATGCAAAGGCGAGAGCCGCCAACTGTTGTTGAAAACGTGAAGGGACTTCAAGGGGACAGGTGATTTCGACATTGGTTGGCGGCCCGCGTTGTCGGGTCGGCCTATTGGTTAGTTGCGTGCTTTCTTCGTGCTTTTTTCCCCCGAAATGTGCGGTAGACGATGATCGCCGTTCTGATTTGTTTCATTTATTAATTTTGTTTTCCTTCCCGGGGAGACTCCGAGAGCGCCACAATTTCTTAGATGCGCACCTGAACCTGAACTGAAGGGACCTTTGTGCAGTTTGCGGTGAGAAAACTGCAGTCGCCAAGCCACCAAGAAGGTTGCAAGAACGTGCTTGAAATGGGCATGTGCTCAACACCGCTCCGTGTCCTTAACGCCACAGTCGGCAGGGGTGCCTTCACCCTCCCTACCCCCTTGGTGACCTTGTCCAGGAACGAGGACTGGTAGTGGCCAGGACATTAGCCTCCTGGATGGTTTCGACTTTAGTGCTTCGTTCCTCCTTGCAGTCTTGCGCGCCGTACGCGGCATTGGCAACACAAGCGCAGGCAGGCCAGCAAGCAGAATTCCCGGAAGCAGCAGTTGCACGCGGAAGGTTGAACGAACCCAACTAAAACACTGAAACAGCCCCCCGGTCAGTGGTTATACTAATGTCTACTTTGAACGTTGGCCCCTGGCCGTGTCTCAACGCAAACACGCATAGATCTGAGCCAGCATAGCGTTGCCAAGAAACGCAAGCGGCACTCTACAAAGGTTACAGCGCCGAGGTTCAATCCGCGCAGAGTTGTCACGCATTCCGGGGTCAAAGTCCCCTGGTTCATTCTGTACACGTAAATCTCTGTCGTGTTGACCATTGACCAGTTGTTGCCGATCGCCCGTTGCTCGGTTTTCAGTGCGATCTCGATAAGCTACGGATCCGAAGACCGTAACCCCACAAGGGAGCAGCTGCCGTCTTCTCATCATTGGATAAGTAAAGCGACAACAAGAGTAGTGGTATTTCATTGTTTCGGCCTCCCACCTACTCTACACCTCTCGTGGCACTGCACAAAGTCAGACTAGAGTCAAACTCAACAGGGTTTTCTTTCCCCGCTGATAGTTTCAAGTCCGTTCCCTTGTCTGCTGTTTCGCCAGATAGTAGGTAGCGACAGACGCACAATCCGGAAACGTCCGCCTGTTCTTGAGGCATCAGCTTTGAAAGTAGGGTTTGGTATCAGACGGGGTAGAGTCGCAAATGAGACAGACCGCAGAGGTTCCGAGGCTCAGCGGCTGGACGAAGAAAGGATGTGAAAGAGAAAATGGACGGTTATTTTGTAGTGGGTGATGAAAGCTAATTGCGCGATTCATAAGCATAATAATATAGAGTAATACCGGGGCACCTGAACGAACTGTTGTCGAATACGAGGTGCGGTTGAGTGAAACGGTCAGCACCCACAACTAAGCACAACTAAGCTTTAATTTAAATGACAGCAGCAACAGGTGATGCCGAGTGGGAAATGTTCATTTCGAACATCTCCTGTTGACGCGGCCCCCCGAGCCAAAAGCTCGGGAGCAGTTGGAACGGTTTATTTTTCTTTTCTTTTTTTTTGACTGTTTCCAGGGATTATTCTAACCCCCGAAATTCGGGAAAAATGTGGTTAAAAAGTCTGTAGCATGGCCGGAAAGATTTTTTCCCACGTTGAGCGAGATTTTTTTGATCTGTAAGCCTGGTATGCGACCTTCGTGGGGCGCGTTGCTGCTTCGCCACTTTGTTGTAGATCCCACGTGTGGGTCTTGCGGGTCCTCTAGCCTCCGTGACACTGGCCTTGCAAGCACAAAAGGTTTTCACCAGAAACTCCCGTGGTTAAAACCCCTTTCTTAACCGGCCTGTTTTGAGAATATATGAGCCAATTCACCTACCCCCCCTGAAAGCGACTTGAGCTCGATTACACTCGATTACGCGTCGATTACACTCGATCGAAAAGACGCAAAGGACGCGTCGATGCGCCACGACCATCGCCCAGGCGCCGAGAAGAAGCAGATATCGACGCGCAACCGATGAACCTCGACGAGCAATCGAAGAAGAAGCGAAGCACCAAACGCGCGCCTGAGCGCGACGATCAAGACGAGCTAAAGAGGCGAAAGCATGACACTTCACGTGCGAAGAGATAACCGCGCAGTCGGCGATGCAGATTATCGCCACAGATTATTTGCATTCTAATCCAAACGATTACACTCGATTACACTCGATTACGATCGATTACAATCGATCAGCTTTTGGTGAATTGGGGGGGTACTGTAACAATTGATTAAACACACAGCACTCAGCCAATCCTGATTAGCCGATGCAACGTGTCTACTATCGAGCCTTCTTCTGGGGCTAAAGATGCTGATAGCACGATCATCGAATATCGAACAAAAAGAAGCATATTCGTCGGAAAAAAGGATGTAGCCAGGCAGTGCAGCAGGGGACGAGGAAGTTCGGACTGACTTGTGGAAGCAGGTTGTCGAGTGCACAGGGGCTCGGGTACCCGTTTTCCCGTATTAGCAACCTTTGCAATTTAGCGCAGCTAATACTCGAGCCTTTTGGCATTCCCTGCGGGGCAGTTCCAGGCGATAGGGCAAGCGCTTGGCAGACATCCTGTCCTCGAAGATGTCAAGTTTCTGTTTGTGGGTCGATCTCCCTGGCGACAACAAGGCGGTTGAAAACGGAGGCTAATCTCACCTTTAGGCACTGCAATGTCACGCATGCCTTCGTGCTTCCATCGAGCCTACTTGCGCTGTCACATTCCGATGGGTAGTGTGTCTGCGGGAGGAACCTGCGGTTATTGTGGCTGACACACCCTGTCCCTGCGGCCTTCATCGCTGTCTGCTATCGTGCGGCCACTGTGGGGCATGATTCCGCCTCGGATCCTCGGTTGTGCACCTTAGCTGGATCGCTAGCTCGATAAGAAGAGCTGGTGTGTGGGCACAAGCGAATGTGGTTGCGGTTGCGGGGCGGCCGGCGTGACTGCGAGCCGACAGGCTGCATGCGCGTGGGCCCAATCGCGCCATTCACGCGGTACTCCAAAGGCCTAATCGGGCCGGGCCGGCACATACAGATTGCGACCGGGGCCAGCGTCGCACCTCGGTCTCGTCCCTTACAGCCGGAGCACGTGGCTCTCCCCAAGCCTCTGGGAAGGTGGCGGAGCTGGGAAGACGCGAGAGAAAACCAAAGTAGCGGCGGCCGACCTCTGTCTGCAAGCACGTCTCTGGCAGGGCAGTCGGCACCGAACGGAGCACAGTACCTCTTCCAAAGCAGTCGGCTGAAGCGGAGCACAGTCAATGGGCATTCAGAGAGAGCAAAGCATGTCTCTTGTAGGGCAGTGGGCAGCGGGCTTTGAGGGAAAGGTCAGCGCGGTAGCGATGACCAGGAGAACACATACAGATGGGTGGGGAGAGGCCCTGGGACTAAGGCGTGACTACCCCCGTCCCTGTCCCTCCCAGGGCGCCACCCCGAATCTAGCCTGGCTCCACCACGGTGAAGGCCACACCTGCGGTTTCCGTCCCTCGTATGCTTGTGCTTGGCACTTCTTGGGCTACCTATGTGTCATACCTGAGTGGGATTGCCACCAGCACCCACAGGCCATCCACCTAGGTGCTGACGGGCATGATGGCCTCATATACACATAGGATGGATGGGCCTTGGCATGGGTCTCCATGCGGGTGGTATGGCTCTTCGATAGAGTGAGCCGATGCCTCTCATCTCACCTTTACAACACAGCTGAGTCACATGCGCTTGACAGACGCTAGCGTTCGCCATTGCGCACGTGTACAGTCGTTGGGTCCACATATTTAGTGGGTGGAGTGGCCACTGCGCCTGTCGGCCTACGTGGTAAGGGTGGAATGGCTCCATATACACAGGCTTCTAGGCCCTGGTGTCCCCGAGCTATTTTCATCCTACACTGCGGAGACGTGGGTGTGGATTGGTCCAAAAACATTGAGCAAAGAAGCATGCACCCGGCGTGACGCGACCGTACCCGCCCAGCGAGTACCCTCCATCGACTCGGTAGGCGTTCAGCCATAATCCATCCAACGAACAACCGTAGATACCAGGGACTAGAAACGGGAGTTCCTCTCGTACTACCCCGTATTGCTGTCGGAACCGATGGGCTCTCTCTCAAATATGCCAGCCTACCACCCTTAAAACGCGATTTCCACACGTTTCTGGCTGGCTTATGTGACTTTTAAGGGCGTTGCTGCCGTGTTTTTGACACGTCAAAAACCCACACAAAAGCGACCCTTTTTAAAGGGGATTTGGCCCCCGCCTAACGGCTGACTACCAGCGTTGTCGTGCCCGGGGCAGCAGTGGTCCTATTGGGAAATGGTCCCCACATCCCCTTCGCAAGCACAGCCTGCCTCACGAAGTACAAACATGTGTGACTTCGCGGCGTTCTCTCAGATCTTCGGACACCAGGTGACAAAAAGGGAAAATGCTCCCATCTTTTATTTGGGATATCTGGGGGTTTGGTGTTAAGTTGGTATTGAAAGGGCAGAAAGGCTTGGCTTAATGGTGCAAATGCGGGTTGAGACTTTTCTCTTCATCGGCGCCTAGAAGGTGCTGGGCTTGATCTCCTGCAGGAAAGCAGACGATTGTGTATGTGTAAGAGTGGGTGTGCATGGTGTTGAT
Source organism: Diplonema papillatum (assembly GCA_030068145.1). Taxonomy (NCBI): domain Eukaryota; phylum Euglenozoa; class Diplonemea; order Diplonemida; family Diplonemidae; genus Diplonema; species Diplonema papillatum. The sequence goes on from JAPJBO010000934.1 coordinate 78,898, forward strand.
TGTTTGGGAATGAAATCAAAAGACGTGTAGACAAGAGTATGTTGTGTAACGGCAAATAAGGCGAGCACGAAAACGAGAAATATAAAAAAAAAAGAAGCAAAAAATTACCTGCTGCGCTCGTTCGCATTGATTCCGTCGAGGTTCGACTTTGTAGAATCGGTATAGCTCTGACCAATTACGCCCAGAAGCGTACCAAAGCGTCACAGGGAACGCCGGCGCGCTTGCCTGGCAGCTCTCGAGAGGTAGCGTCCCGGGTCGGGGGTTTAGCGTTTTTAGTCCTTCTTGTGGGTTGCCCTTCAATGCATTGTGCAGGCTAAAAAGACGTAGGCAGCGTGTTTTGGTGGTTGATCAGTGTGCCTTACCTGAATATACACAGGGTAAATACAAGTGCGAAGCGCCTGTCTTTTTTGAGGCTTAAAAGGTCCGGTGTTTTAGAGTCCCCGGTTGGCCTTTGAGGCTGAGAGTCGGTACTTCATGGAGCCACGTAGGATCCTGGTTCTCAGTGGTAAGCAGGACTGGCGACGCGGGATGAACCGAGAGCTGACTTAAGGTGTCCGGGTGATCGCTCATCGGATCCCACGAAGGTGTCGGTTCATCCTGACAGTAGGACGGCAGGCTGCAAATATTGACTCTCTACACGGCGGCATCGACCAGCTCACGTCTACCGTATCCATAAAGAAGGGCGGGGGACGTAATTGGTCATGATCTATACTGATTGAAAGTTCGCTTTGAGCGAGTGAATCCTTTTGCAAAGGACGGCGAGTGGATGAAGATGCTTTTATGTTGAGGAGGGGGGCGGATGCAACGGGGTAACTGCCTTGTACAATGTCGGAATATACCAATCTTATAAGTTCATGATCATCACAAGGAAGGCGATGCTTTCGACGTTGGTTGCGAGTTTAGAGGGGGGGCGGGGGTCGTTTTTTTTTTTTTTTTTTTTTTTTTAGACTGTTTTTTTTTTTTTTTTTGAAATTGGGGGTTTTGGGTTGTGAGAACGGTTTTGCTTGCAATTATTGTTGCGCTTCTTTAAAAGCCCATCCTTGCGGTGGTTGTTTTCTTGTTGCGGCAGGCGGACTTCACCTTGCGGACATGTCAGTGGGCCGCTCACCCGCTATTTTAAGCGTAAAATGAGGCAAAAGGACCGGTTGTTCGATTATCCGGTGACCGTTGAGGCTGGGAGCGAAAGAGGAAGGAAGATGAAGGAAAGGGGAAGGGGGAAAAGTTGCTCGTATCGGGTGCTTTATCCACTACCCGAAGGAACCTGCAACCAAGCCGGTCCGCCCCCTCCTGATAGACCACGGTGCACCGTGAAAGTCTGAGGATACAACGCAGAACATCTGTAGCATTGAGTTCTGTATAGTGCAAGTGTCATGAAGGCAAGCGAGCTCATGTGTAGCAAGGGGCTGCATTGGTCACTAGGCGACCGCCTCTTTGATCGTACCGTGTCGTGCTCCTGGCGTCCGAAGCACCGTCACCGCTGCCGCGATACGCAGTGGTAGACAAACAGCTCCATCCCCCTGTCAGTATTTCCCCCGTCTCCTAGGAACGTTTGCAGTACCCCCACTAAGGGGAACTTGCGTATACAGGAGGTGCGGAAGTGCACGGACGAACAACACAGGTTACCTGGTAGTGGGTTGTTTCTCTTTGCTAACCGTTGGAAAGTTGTTGGCAGGAAAGTGACCTCACCGGGTTGTTTCTCCAACCTTGGCGAGAGACCCTTTCTTCCCATCTCGCAAGCCGCCGAGTATTCGGTTGACTCATGAATGATTATTATGAACGAGTTTTCCCTTCCTTTATGCATGCTACGTGAGCAACGATCCCGCCGCAAATTCCTGCTGGACGTGAGAACTGGTCCGAGCGACGGCAGGCCGGGTCCGTCGAACTTTCTGTCTCTCACTTTGAAGACTAAGCCGCAGGTCTGAATCAGTACCTCCGAGACCAAAGCCCTCAAGCGCCGAAAGACCGAAGACCCGGCTGGCTCGGTCTACCGAAGTAGGTTTCAGTTTCCCTGCTGAAAGCCAGGGAAGGAACCGTCTGACTCGGTGTAGATCTCAGTTTCGGAGTGGGTGGAATGCCGACTGTTTTTGACTGCATTGTTTATGTGTAGTTGGAATGGATGGTGTATTAAGAATTGTGATTGCGTCGATGATCACCGTATGGGTGTCGGATTGATCTCTTTCGACCCTTTTGTTTGTTTGTTGAGGTTCGTTCTTGGTACATGCTATGTGATGATTAATGGTAACACTTGATTCGCCACAGTAAACCCAAGCAACCATTGTATATCTTTTGAAACCGCGTTTAGGTACCAGGGAAAGCCTGCTACACGGGAGCCAAGCTTCAGAGCCACGGGCCTACGGGTCAAGTGGCTACCGATTTCCCAAACTAAAGCATCAAGGCGTGGCGCACCTTGGGGCTTGGCACTCGCGCTGAACACAAGCTCGTCGAGACGGACAGCCGCAGGGCAGAGCGGACGGGGTTGTGGCTCTGTGCTGCCTCCGACTCAAGCTTTGCAAGCTGTGGTTGACCGTCACGTTGCTGGACCAGGAGCGGCCTTTTTCTTTTTTTTCTTCTTCTTCTGAAACCACGGTTTTGCCTTAGCTCATGAGTATCAAGCCACCGAATGGATTCGGCCCCCTAGGACAGTGTTGTCAACGTACCCAGTGTACGATACGTACGCGTACCTTACACTGGGTACACCTTCCACTACCCGCCTGCATCCTGCAGGATGTCGTGTGTTAGACGCCTACCTGCGTAGTTTTCGTGCTTCCGACGATACCTATGTGGATGCGCCTTCTGACCCCTGACCAACCAGTCCGGTCGTGTTCACTCACGGTGTGGCTGCGTTGCTTAGGTTGGTAAATTTGTTGCATTAGTGTGTGGGCCTTTGAAGCGTGGATGATGCCTCTCGCGCTGCTCCCCTTGAGGTTCCCGGCTCATGCAAAAGCGCCGCCGCCCGGGTTAAGGGGTTGCGGCATCAGGCGTGGGCCAGGGCCAGGGAGGCAGTTCGGAGGGGTCACCACCCAATTTGTTGCATTAGTGTGATTGGGGTTGCTTAGGTTCATCGTAGTCGTCTGTGTTTCTTTGTGACTCACACTTTTAACAAGTGTAAAAATTAGTATGGCGCTTCCGTTTGTTTGTGCGCACTAGCGGCTTTTCACCTGATTTGGTGAGTTGCTTTTAGTACGCTGCCAACTACTAATTTTTAGTACCAACAATGCATTGTTAACACAAAAAAAGGGGAGGGCGGGTCTTTCCAGAAAAGAAATGCACAGGCATGGTTCCAAAAAGCTTGAAAATGGAGAGAGGGGGGTGGGAACGGGGTCGTTGCAATCGGTTCTGGTTTCGCGAGGGGGGGTGGGGAACGGTAGTGGGAGATTGCAAGAACGTGCTTGGAATGGATATGTGCTCAACACCGCACTGGTCCCGTCAGCGCCGTGTTTCAGTCCTTTAAGCCATGGACACATAAGGCGGACCATCATCAGTCTGCAGACAGGACAGCGGTGTGAGTCTGGTTTGTCACGCAGCTGTTCGTAGATCACAGCCAGGACCACCCGTGCTACCAATGGGTCGTTGCAATCGGTTTGAGCCGGTCCGTCCCTATCTCTTAAACTGCATCGGAGTGCCTGCTGCTGTTTATCACAGTGAATCACGGTCCACCACGGTCTATCAGGTCCATCTCTAGTCCCTAGAGCTGCATCGAATTGCCCGGTGCTGTATTCTTCGGTCTATCACGGTCTATCAAGAGGGGATGAACCGGCTCACGGTTCTGCTTTCGGGAGGAAAGGGGTTGGGAAAGGTAATGGGAGTCGTTGTATAATGGTTTAGCTTGAAGGGAATTGGAAAGGTTGAAAAGGGTTTTGGGTGTCTCCGTCGGTTTGTGTTTTTTGTGCGGTCGACGATATACGTCGTTCTGATGTCTGACGACTTTGTTTATTTGCTTGCTTTGTTTTCCTTGTGGGCCTCTTATTTCCTCCTTTCAAACTAAAATTTTCTTCCTCTAGGACAATCCCTTCTCACCAATCAGTTTACTCCCTTTTGCAAATAGAAATTCAGCCAGGTGGCCCATTCTGACGCTTTGTCTCCAGGCCCTTGCTTAATTATCCGTAGACATACACTTCTCATGACAACTCGTTCACATTTGGCAAAGTCGGATAAAACTTGTTGAAGGGTCGGTTGTACCGTACTCATGTCGATGGTCAATGTGCCGTAGAAACTTCGATGGCGGCGGTCCCTGGTGGTTAGTACGTGCGTGGCAGTGGCTCTTTCTGTGCACCCTGGCTTTTTTTTTTTTTTTTTTTTTTGGGGTGGACAGGACCTTATGCAGCCCATTTTCTCCTTCAGACTAGACACCAAGCCCATTTTCTCTGGTGAGTCTTAATGCAGGGGGGGTCCGGGGGGCACCGCCCCCCGGGAGACGGTACGGTACATGGCACTTCAGATTCTGTCTTGTTCGGAACCTGTAACAGAAACTGATGCCTGGTAACAGGCGAAAATTCGAAATCTTGTAGATAGTTTATGGGGGGTCCAGGGGGCACCGCCCCCTGGGAGACGGTATGGTACATGGTGCCTCAGAATCTGATGTCCTGGCTAAGGCAGGACCTTCTGCAGCGTGTCCTCCAGAAGACACCTAGCCTACTGATGATTGTTCTGATGAAAGGTCTCGCCCCTCTTCAGTAGCACAGCCAGAATAGGAGAAATAATTCCCACTACCGACACCCAAAACCTCTGCCTAACCCAAGATTACAGACACCAAACTCCTGCCCAACCCAATCCGAGGTAGTGTAAATCAACCCAACCTCCCACCTGATTTTCGATTTTTTTTTTTTTTTGGGTGAGTTACCTCACCCAACCGCTGCAGTGCATAACCCCCTGCCCTCCGCAGGTCATTATGCAGACATGCGTTCTTTGCGCCACGCTTGTTCAACGGGAGAACCCCCCCGTTTGGGGTTCCACCAAGAGCCTGCCTGGGGGGCGCGAGCACCGACGCAGATTTACGTCACTAGTCCGTTTTGAGCCGTGCAGTGACAGATGCCTGTATCTGCGGAGCACTACGACACGCCTCAATGCAGGCGAAGTTGAGTTTGTGCCCCAAGCACCAAATCCAAATGGCAAATGGTACCAACTGGTCGCGCAGGCGCTAAAAGAAAATTACTCAAAACAAAATCGAAAACAAGAAATAAATGAAAGCACAAGTATTTCTGAACACTCAAAGAACGCTCATCGAACACGCTGGCGCACGTTGCGTGCGCTTGTCACGTGTTCTTGGGCCTCCGTCGGATTGAAGTAGAGAGAAGGATTGGAGGAAAAAGCCCTTCGCCAAGACGAAATGATGTCTTTGGCCTCTGTGTAAAAAGGATAGGACGCGTACTTCAGCTTGCGATTGTCAGAGTGAAGTAGAACGGAACGCTCGTCTTCAGACCCCGTACTTGAATCGGTGTCACTGGAAGCTTTTGCATCTTCAAACTCACCAGCAAGGCCAGCCGAGTCGTCATCAGAGTCGCCCTCATCGTCAGGATTCCCTGGCCGTGTCAGCTGCTTTCTGGCTCGAACAGAAACCCCGTCCACGACAAAGGTTGTTAACACGTGTTCCATCACAGCAGAAGGAACCGTATTCCCTTCCCCAGTAGATGGCATGTTGAGAGCAATAAACAACAGCTTGCGCAATGTTGTTTCGCTCATGCCTTTCCTGAGGTAGGTTCTGATCAGCTTTACTCTGGAGAAAAGCCGCTCAACGCCAGCACTTCCAAGTGGGAAGACCAGTGCCATTTTCAAGACTTGGCATGTCTCCGGGAATCGGAGCTGGCAGTGGGTGTCGCGAAGGAAATCAAGGGTGTTCTCTGTGAATGAACATTTCTTGTTCACATTCGTCATTTGCTTCATGCGCACCAGTGCTTCAGGCAACTGCTCACGCACCGTTGCCTCAAAGGCCTGGCTGTAAAAAGGAGGCTGAACGGTCCACGTGGTCGCGCCTGTTGGGTGCACGGTCTTCTTCTCTTTCCTGGTACAGCAAAAGTGGGCAAAAAACGGGTTGAGTTTCTTGAGCAGCGGGTCAAGCCTCTGTGGCAACAATCGCGATGCAACATCACTCGGAGTTCCGCACGTCAGATCCACATCATGGAAAAGGCTTTCCACTAAGGGGCCGTTTGGATCGTACACACCCAAAGATGACAGCACAGGTAGATCCCCGAGTCTCTCTTCAACCAACGAAATGAGCCGATCCAAGAACGGCGTCGCAAACTCGCGATGGAAAGCGACAAAAAAGGCGTAATCTAGAGGCTGGCGATTCCAGGAAGGTGGCACTGCATCCTTGAGTTTTTCCCAGAAGGTTATGTACTCAACAAAGTGCAGTCTTTCTTCAGGATCTTCCGCTATCTGCTCGTCCGTCAGAGGAATATCACGCAGACGCCGAAGCCAGCTCAGGTAATACTCCTTTAGCTTCAGCACTTCTGTCCAACACGTGTCCGACCTTTGCAGGGATTGGCTCAGTTTCGAAAGAATGGGAGTTGCTTGTGCGAGCAGGCTGAACGATAAGCAAACAGTGTGATTCAGTTTCTCGCGAAGATGCAGGGCTTGTGGTATGTCTTTCTCTTCGCAAAGCCGGGCAATCGCAAGCAGAATGGGCTTGATGCACTCTGCTATTGTTTGAGCGGCGCGTTCATGGGAAACCCATCTTGTGTCGCCAGGTTCCACAAGTTCCAAATCTCGGAAGACAAAGAAGTTGTCGGTCACAGAACAGGCTTCCTTACACTCTTTAAACTTTCGTGTCTTGTACGAAATATCACCCTGTCCTTTCCGAAACAACGAAAAGATTTCTTCAGTTGCAGTGACTGATGCCTGTATCTGCGGAGCACTACGACACGCCTCAATGCAGGCGAGGTTGAGTTTGTGCCCCAAGCACCAAATCCAAATGGCAAATGGTACCAACTGTTCGCGCAGGCGTGTCTGTACACCCTTGTAGTCGCCTTTCATTGTACTGCAGCCATCAGTTGCGATGCCCATAGTTGTTGTCCACGTTTGAACATTATCTGCCATGCCCGCAATGTGAGCTGCGACGTTTTCCCCAGTCGCTGATTTGCGCAAAGGAAGTATGTCCCAAAAGACTTCTTCAACCCCCTCTTCCGACAGTATTTTGAAAAACAGTGCATGTTGTTTTGAGCGCTTTACGTCCTCTGCTTCGTCAAACATGATGCTCGTGAACTCTGACGCTTGAATTTTCTCCAGCACATGGGATTTGCACCACGAGTACAAAGAATCCACAATTACTTCTAGGAAGTACGGTGACGACATATTCAAACGCGTCTTGCAGAACGAACGAATTGAATCGTCAAACAGGGATACCAGACTGAACGTGTCACGAATGCTGGACATGGGCAGGTCGCGCTTGATGGTATCAACAATTGTCTGGATGACGAAGACCAGGTGTTGTGTGTTCATAAGGCGCTGTTTGAGGTCTTCCAAAGTGGAAGGCAGCTGGCAAGAAGACGGAAGACGCATCTGATCTTCCAACAAGTTCAGAAATGAACTCCAGGCCTTGTTATGACCCACGGTCTTCTTCCGGTGCTTTTCGATGTACTGTGGTAGGAGCCCCTTTTTGAAGACTTCAAAAGGAATGCACAGATTAATGAAGGCACGCTTTTTCTTACCCGCTGTCTGTCTACGACAGCATCGACAATACATTCCTTGACTTGTGCACAGAATCCACGGATTCGCTTTCAAGACCCCTCGGAAACGCTTGTTGGAGAACAAGTCGGGAGGGATGCACAAAAGCTCGAAGTCAGTGGGAAACATCGAGCCAGTACCACCAAATTGCGGAACACAAGCACCATCGTCTAGTCCGTACTTGGACCGTAAGAAGGCGCTTACTTCGTAGTCCAGCAACGACACATATGGCGCAGGACCTGCAATGCGCTTGTACTCCCGGGGCTTCGTTGCCTGCTTGCGCTTTCCAGCCGACCTGCTCGCCAGTATCTCACGCAGCGCTATCCTCTCTTCCAGGGTTTCACGGGTGAACTGCTCCTTTACCAGAAGCACCAGCTGACGGAGGTAGGCATCACTCAGGTACAGGTTCTTTGGTTCCTGAGGTCCACTTGTGGGGAAGCTAGGAAGAGCTGCCTGAGTAGATACAGCGTTCGGTGTTTCGGCTTCGACTTCCATGGCTGTTTGTACCTCTCCCTCTGACAGCCTACGTGCAGTTACTTCTGCGGCCATCTGCTTTTCCAGCTCTTCTTGCGCCGCCTTTGCTCTTGCTGCAGCTTCAACCGCTTCCTTCTTCTCCGCCGCAATCCTTTTCTCCTCAGCCACCCAGGCTTTCCCCGTCTCTCCCACAAGTTGCACCCATGTCTTTTTGCCGCCGGTATCACTTGAAGCAAGCTCGTCCGCCTTCTTCAGCAACCACACCTTCTTGGGCTGAGGGAAGTTCTGGGAACTGGAAAACCCACGAACTAGAAGTTGAAGGCTCAAGAACTCCTTCACGTCTGCAACTTCAGTGCCGACTTTTGCGGGCTTGACGGAGAAGAGGGTATTCTTTCCAGGCCATGGTTTGGGGTACGAGCGATGCACCACAGGAATGGTCTTGAAGTCCGCTGCGGTCCATAGCTCATACTCTGTGTGGTAGGCCAGGGATGGAATCTGGCCTCCTGGACCTGTAACTCCAGGTTTTCGCGAGCATCCCCCAAAGAGTGCGTTCATTTTTTCATTGCTTGCTCTTTCTTTCGGGTATTCCTGGTTGAGTATGAAAATGCTGCCAGAGTCCGAAAGCCGATGTTTTTCCAATGTGTGTGAGGGATTTTCTAGCAAGAATCGGGTTGTCCGGGGTTTCTCCAAAAGTTGGTTTCTCTTTTTCGGGGTGTTGGCAAAACCTGCAAAGGCCCATCCTGCGACAAAGGCTATCCTGCGACAAAGGCCCATCCTGCGACAAAAGCCCATCCTGCGACTACGGCTGCCCTGCAGCCACGACAGGCTCTGTCCGTAGCTCTACTGAGGCAGACCCAGTATAGACCTGCCAAAACCCAATCCGAGGTAGTGTACCCCTCCCCAAGCCCGCCCCCGATTTCCTTTTTTTTTTTTTTTCGGTTTTTTACCTCACCCAACTGTACAGGTGCATAACCCCCTGACTGGACCGACAGCAGGGGA